>CM046372.1:864582-903207 GCA_025413025.1 Ficus hispida | reverse complement strand
TATCTTACCATGTGACTTAACTTAGTGAACATGCTTCATGATGTCACTATATCATATTCAAACTTAACATTTCCCATATCATGGGCATTCTTGAAATCATGACATTTTTTAAAACCATGACATTTTAGAAAACATGGCATAATATGTAACATGTCATAGCACATCATCACATAGCATTACATAACATCATACAACATAGCATGTACATTTAAACATGTAATGTAAATAGTATAGTTTAACATAATATATATAGTATTTACTATTTTCATACTGTAGGTGAGGTTCGATACTTGCCTGATTCGTTATATTCCAGGCTTTGTTGTTTCCACCCTGATCTCAATTGCAGGTTACTTCCTGCTATTAGAAAGAACATAGGATAAGGATCCTATAAAACATTGGTAACCTTTCCAGCATCATAGTTATATGCTCTCCTTACATACCTTGATCATTTATTAGGTTACTAATCGTAACCCTAGAGATTATGGTTAACCGTCTTGACCCATTAGATTACTTGAGGTAACCTTGGGTATTAAACCCGTATTAGATTATTCTTATTATCGAGCCTAAGTTTTAGTAACTCGGGTATCCTTCCCGGTTTCCATTCGTCATTGTCTTGTTAATATGTTTTGACTTTTAAAATCCAATTTGGAAAATTGGCTAGAAAATATTTTGTTTTACTTCAAAATTCGTGGTTTTCAAAATAAGACTTTATAAAAATTGTTGAAGACTGAAAACTGCTTTTAAAAGAGTTTTGATAGTCAAAACAGGAGTGTTGATGCAAAAATACAGTTTTTCTGCATGTTTTTAGAAAATCCTGTGCAGGAATTTCTTGCTCTCTGCACAGTTTTCATAGTTCAGGTTGTATTTAAAAATCCAGATTGATTTTGAAAAACTTGTCTTCACGAAAGTTCTTGCTCTTGAAAAATTATGAATTTCGTATTGATATTCATAATTTTCATGAAACATTACAAAAACACATAATATGAACATAGATTTCTTATGTATAAGGAAATCATGAGTCCATGTAAATTTTCGGATATTACACGTATGGCACCTGTTGAACTTAGGGAACTCCAAGTACAACTGCAAGAACTGCTAGATAAAGGATTCATCCGACAGAGTTACTCCCCGTGGGGAGCACCTGTGCTATTCGTGAAAAAGAAAGATGGATCTTTACGTATGTGCATCGATTACCGCGAGCTGAACAAGATCACCATCAAAAACAAGTATCCCTTCCAAGGATTGACGATCTATTCGATCAACTCAGAGGAGCAAAGGTGTTTTCAAAAGTCGATCTACGATCTGGCTATCATCAGCTCAAAATCAAAGATTCAGATATCTCCAAGACGGCTTTTCGGACACGCTACGGACATTATGAATTTTTGATTATGCCTTTTGGGCTAACCAATGCACCAGCTGCTTTCATGGACCTGATGAACCGAGTGTTCAAGGAATATCTGGACATGTTCGTTATTGTCTTCATCGACGATATCCTGATCTATTCAAGGTCCCAGGAAGAGCATATGCAGCATCTAAGAATGGTGATGGAAATGTTGCGACGACATCAGCTCTACGCAAAGTTCACTAAATGTGAATTTTGGTTGGAAAAGGTGCATTTCTTAGGCCACGTGGTGTCACAAGAAGGGATTTCTGTGGACCCAGCTAAAGTGGAAGTAGTTAGCTTATGGCCAAGGCCTAAGAGCGTAACGGAAATAAGGAGTTTCCTCGGATTAGCCAGTTATTATCGCCGCTTCGTTGAGGGATTTTCTAAGATAGCAGGCCCTCTTACGGCCTTACACGCAAAGGGAGAAGTACGAATGGACGTCCAAATGCGAGGAGAATTTCCAAGAGCTCAAGAAGAAGCTGACAAGTGCGCCTGTTTTGATTATTCCAGAAGTCGAAGCAGGAAATTTCGTGATCTACAGCGACGCTTCTAAGTCGGGTCTAGGAGCAGTCCTAATGCAGCAAGGCAAAGTGGTCGCGTATGCTTCCCGACAACTGAAGGATCACGAGAAGAATTACCCGACGCACGATCTAGAGCTCGCTGCGGTGGTGTTCGCATTGAAGATTTGGAGGCACTACTGTATGGGAATAGATGTGAGATTTTCACATATCATCAAACTCTCAAATACATCTTTACCCAGAAGGAGCTCAACATGAGGCAGTGAAGATGGCTTGAACTCGTAAAGGACTATGACTGCGAGATCCTTTGCCATCCTGGCAAGGCAAACAAAGTAGCAGATGCCTTACGCAGGAAGTCATCGGGCATGCTGATGTCCTTAGTACTGCTGCCCAAGCCGCTTCAAATGGAAATCTCTGATTTCAACCTAGGGATGATAACGGGAAAATTATCCGCTTTAACCCTCCAGTCAAATTTAATGGAGTCCATCAAGAACCTTCAAGGAAAGGATCCTTTGTTGATCAAGACACAACTCTTCGGCGAAAGAAATAAGGAGTTTAGAACCTCTGCAGATGGCATGATCTACTTCAAAGAGAGAATTTGCGTTCCTAACTTCATGTTTTTAAAGGATCAGATACTGGCAGAGGCTCACGTGACACCGTATTCAGTACATACAGGAGCCTCCAAGATGTATAAAGATCTCCGAGAAAACTATTGGTGGCCAAACATGAAGAATCAGATAGCGAAGTACGTGTCAAAGTGTTTAACTTGTCAAAAGGTTAAGGCAGAACATCGACATCCTGGTGGAGAATTGCAGAAAATAGAGCTTCCCGAATGGAAATGGGAACAAATTACCATGGATTTTGTCGTGGGACTGCCCAGAACTTCAAGTGGGAATGACACGATTTGGGTTATTGTTGATCGATTAACCAAATCTGCCCACTTCATCGCTATCAAAGCCACTTATTCAGTGGAGAAATTGGCCGACGTCTATGTATCCCAGGTTGTTCGACTACATGGAGTACCAAAATCGATCATCTCAGATCGAGACGGACGTTTCACTTCCCGATTTTGGACAAGCGTACACACTGCTATGGGGTCAAAACTGAAGTTCAGCACGGCATTTCATCCCCAAACCGATGGCCAGTCAGAACGGACTATCCAGACACTAAAAGATATGCTGAGATCTTGCGTTCTGGATTTTCAAGGAAACTGGGATCAGAAGCTGTTTTTGATCAAATTTTCTTCCAACAACAGCTATCATGCTTCAATTGGTATGGCTCCGTTCGAAGCACTATATGGAAGAAAATGTCGATCCCCTATTCACTGGGAAGAAGTTGGACAAAAGCAGCTTCTGTAATACCTGATTTTTATGTCTGAACGATTCCATGTATAAAATTTACATTGAACCGTGAAAGAATTTATGGAAAAAGCCCAGTTAAGGGTTTTTAATTATGTTTTGTGAGTTTTATGGCTTTATAAGACTCAAAAATGGTTATGTATTTAAGAAAACGACCATTTAGGTAATAAGGAACAAAATCATGAAATTTTGTAAAATGGTCAAAGTTTGACCAAAAACGTCACGGTTGACCAAAAAGTCAACTATTGACCATGAAAGTCAAAACTTGACAAGAAGGTCACTAATTGACAAGAAAGTCCATGGTTGACCCGAAAATTTCAAGAAATGACTGTATGTTTAAATATATATCTGTATAAATTGCACCGGGTAAAACCGTGTTTTTACAGATAAAAAGTTATGTTTAAGATATAAGAACCACCCTAGAAAATCAAGCACATTAAGTTGAAGTATAGGGCAAAAAGGGTTTTAAGAAATAAGAAAAATTTCATACCGTCCATTTTTACACGGATGAATTTTGGACTGCAGTTCGGTAAACCAATACTGTGCATAAGTGAATCCAGTATTGAAAATACCTGTGATAACTTAAAAATGGACTGCTTAATAGCAAAAAGAGCCAAACAAGCTTAAGCCTTGCTTACCTCATTAACTTTTGAATTTTGACATCATTAAGTTGATTTAAGAAAATTGGAAAAATTAGTTGTCTTCCACCTATGCTAATGGCCGGCCACATACCCCCCTAAAGTCCAAATTCTTATTTTTTTGAGGACTAAGTGTGCAATTTTAAGAAGTTCTCAACCTCTATAAATAGGGGTGAGCATTGTTCACAATTTGGAATTGTTAGCCAAACTCTTGCAAAATTTCTCCACAAAGTCCGAACCTAGAGTGGAAGAGAAAGGCAAGAAATTTTTGCAAAACCAAGAGTGTGTAGGGCTTAGAGGTGGTCGGATTCAAGGGGGAAACCAAGCAAAAAGTTGGAAAAAAGTTTAGTGCCCATATTCCCTAGCAAGGCCGGTTCTAGGGGGAGGAACCAAGTTTGGATCCAAACCGGGTTTCGGAGTTGGAGGCAGCCAGATTTCATGCCATTTGGTGACTGGATTTAGGGCAAGAAAGGCAGCAAGTTTGCACTTGCCAATCACCAAACTCTAGCTCACCAAGCCAAACCGAGTAAGGTAAAAACCTTAACCAATCAAGTTTTCATTTAAATTTCATATGGAGAATTTAAATGTATTTAATCCATGGTTTGTAAGGGTATAAGCCCACTTTTAAGTTCTGCCCTAGCTTGTAAATTATGAGCATGTGCTTAATTTGTTTAGGTATAGGGTTTGGTGGTTCAATTACGTGCATGTTAGATGTTTGATTGAATGTTTAGGGTTTTTGTATGATTATGAATGACGTTCAATTGGGCTTGCATGTTGAAATCCGAACATTAGAAACCTTATGCATGTCTGATTTAGGCTCCCGCTGAGTTCGGTTGAGGTAGGGTGGACGTTTTAGGACGCAAACGAAATTTTAAACCGAAAACTGCCAACTCGGGTAGAAATTAGCCAGTTTCGGGGAAAACAGTTTTTGAGGCCTCTAGAGGCCGAAACAGGGAAAACTCAAAACATGAAAGTTTTTAAGTAGAGTTTTTCCTAGAGAACTACATAGACAGTTTTGTAAAATGAGGCTCCAATGGCCTCGGTTTTTACCAAAACCCGTGCCTAAAGTGCCCAGGACCCGTGCACGGCCAGGACTAGTTCCACAGGGTTTTTGATCATGAAACGTCCGAACTAGGTTTTATCCAAAACACGAAAGTTGTAGAACTTTTCAATATCTAAAACTTTCATGCAGACAAGTTTTTCAGAATCAGTCTTGATTTTAAGATGAAAATGGATTTCGGAAAACTGTACAGGAATTATGGAAAACTCTGTACAGGATTTATAAATTAACACAGAAAAAGTGTAATTCCACAATTTCACTGCAAATTGACATTGTGAAGCTGTTCCAAAGGCAGTTTCTAATAGTCAATAATTTTATAAGTCTCAGTTTAAGAGTTTCAGTTTTAAAATTAAACAAAAAGGATTTTTATACCAAAAATTAGGGTTTTCTTTTCTAAGAATAAGATTTTAAAACCAAAATTAAAAACAAACCGATTAGGGTTACCAAAGTAACCAATTAGGATAACGTAAAATAAGTAAGGGCCTATAACTAAGGTTATGAAAGAATGTTGGTTATACTACCAACAGTTCTAACCCTTACTTTCATTTTATCTCAGAACGTTATACGCGGAATTGTCCCAGCGGAATTTAACTCCACATTGGACACAGCTTTTGCAAACAAGGTAAGTACAACTCCGCCTACAGCATAGGCTTGTTGTGAATACTTGCCTAAGTATGTTTTCTATTTATGAATGCTACATGCTATATGCTAAGTGTTATAGAATATCCTAGGAATGCTATGATTTTTTTTATGAATGATAAGTGCGATGATTTTATGTTATGAATGTATGTCATGATGTATGAAATGTCAAGTATGCTATGATTTATAGGAGCATGATTAGGGTTAAGATATGTTAAGATTAATTGAGTGAAACATCATGATGCATGTTCACTAATTAACAAAAGAAAGATTAAGCTATGATGGCAAGCAATTGCCTGTGTCGTACCGACCCGCGTCAGGTCGGGTTGAGCTATGGCAAGTGTAAGCCCATAGAGCGCGCCCGGTACGAACACTCATGTTACGGGGCCCATAAGTAAAGATAAGTTAAGAAAGAAAGATATGATGATATAAGAAAGCATAAACGATTCATGCATATGTCATAATAAGAAATGTTATGTTATGATAAGTCAAGATAAGAAATGTCATGTTATGATAAGTCATGATAAGAAATGTTATGTTAGGTTAGATCGTGTTGTGTTTATGTTATTGCGGTATTTAATAGTTGTACTTGCTGAGCTTTAGCTCATTGTCTTACATCTATGCTGTAGGTAAGCAGCCTAGTAGTAACCCGTGATGCAAGATGGAGGGCGAGGTGTGCTGAACTGTGAAATGTGGGACCAATGCCGCCATGCGTTTTGTTTAATTATGTGATTATTTTATAAGCTTTATATATGCCTGCGCAACGTTTTTAATTAATCAGTATAATTATTTACGTATGTGCAAATATGTTTATACGGCTTATAAAAAAAAAAATTTATTCCGCTATTTTACGTATAAATATATATGCATGTAAGTATGTATGTATGTATGTATGGTAACGGCCTGTGTTAGGCGGGTCGTTACAGAGTTGGTATCAGAGCGGTTCCCTGCGACTAAATTTCACAGTCAGCCTGCCATCGCCGCCATCATTGTAAGTTATAATTTTATTTTCATATGTTAATATGTATTATGCGATTATGTATGATTAGATTTACGATTATGGACCCGGCACCCGTAGAAGAGGACCGACGCACGGTTTCAGCGTTCTGCGAGTCACGGCCCCTGCTATTTGACGGCACACCCCGAACGGTAGCTTTATCAGTCTGGCTATACGATCTGGAGACGATTTTCCACCTTTGCCACGTAGAGGCACATCTGCACGTCTCGCTGGCTAGTCGATGCCTGGTAGTTGACGCACGACTGTGGTGGATAACGATCGGCGAGGGGACTTTGCCAGACCGTACGTGGGCACATTTTCGTGTCTGTATGACTACCCGCTACGGACCAGTGCTAGATGATGGGGCAGATGAGCACTATCGAGATCCCGATATTTATCGGGATATGCAGCACGAGCGGTACTACATGATGGCCGATGACTGGCGAGCGTACCCCCACGAGCCGATGGACCATTACTGTCGGAGGTTCCAGCAGGCTATGTTGCCTCACATCCCCATGGACATACCAAACCCAGGATTACAGTCTCTAGCGATCCTGCGGAACGGACTACCTGCACAGATCCGTCAGCACACGCCCATACCGACGCAGATTATGACAGTGGCCCATATGATCGGGTACATTTTAGCTGCGGAGGTCATCGTACAGGATCTACAGGCCGATGCCCATGTAATGGAGCCTGAGATACCAGGCAACGACGCTGATATGCCCAAGCCGGTATATGAGCTCGGCCCAGCCGACCCGGAGGACCCGATACCCGTCGACCCGGTACAGGAGGCCGATGATGATGGGTATGATGCCGATGAGGATATGGATGCTCCCGAGGACCCTCCGATCATCGTTATATCTAGCGATGACGAGGATGACGAGGAGGAGCCTAATCACGAGCCAGGATTCTGAGGATGGCTCGATGAGGGCGACGATTTCGAGGAGGACCCCGAGGAGATCCCAGACGATGATGGAGATGCTGGCTCCGATGTTTCGGTTGTTACAGTAACGGAGTTAGATTAGGTTTAGATCACTAGACCAAGTATATATGTTTTTATTTTTGAAACTATATGTACCAGCTTATTATTTTTGACAATAGGCTTGTACCTATGTATGATGGTAAAGTGGTAGACACTTCCATCTTGAATTTTGACGATGTATATATGATGTAAAGAAAATGTAATTATAAGTAAAGTAAATATGATGTACTTTTTGTATATATATATAAAAAGGCAGTTAAATGTGAGATGTATGTAATCTCAATTATGAATGATATGATATGATAAGTATATAATATTATGGTATGACAATATTGTGACATAATGCATATTGTTACAATATGTTAAGATATGAATGCAAAGAAAGGATATTAATAGTTAATAATATATTTTCTTATGATTTAAATAGGAAGATTAAGATGGTTAGTACGCGCAAGGCTGCACTAGTTAATCCACCTGCGCCGGATCTAGCGACCGTTGCAGCCAATTTACAACGGCAGTTGCTAGAGCAACAACAAGAGACAAACCAGCTGAGAGAACAACTGGATCAGCTAAATCGAAGACCCCAGGTCAATGAGGTTCCCTTACCCGCGGACCAAGCAGCTCCAATGGCACCTCTAGTGCCCAATTTTCCACAATATGCTGAGGTACCAATAGCACCTGCTGGGGTACCGGCAGATCCACCTCCGGCAAGAGAAGACTTGTTGTATGAGAGATTTAGGCGGATGAAAGTGCCCGAATTAGAGGGGACGACAGACCCAATAGCCGCAGACAACTGGTTGATAGAATCCAAGTTATCCTGGACTTTATGCAGCTCACCGAACAGGAAAAGGTCCTATGTGCCTCGTTTGCCCTTAAGAAGGACGCGAGACACTGGTGGATAACCGTTCAGATGCGTCGGAATGTCATGACAATGAGTTGGCAAGATTTTGTGGCTGAGTTTCGCAGTATGTACTACAACAGAGAAATCATTGCCACTCAACAGGACGAATTCACCAGCTTTAAGCAAGGGTCTATGACGGTGATGGAAGCCGTTAAGAAGTTTGAACAGTTAGAACGCTTGTGCCCAGAGCTGGTACCGAGCGAAACTGAAAAAGTCCGGAGAATGATGAAGATGTTCCGGACAGACATAGCCAAGCAAGTTAGTGCCGGAAGCAGCCCACCTACCCTGGTATCCGACTGCGTGAGCAGAGCGATAAGGGCAGAATATTGGATCAACCAGGACAGGGAAGCAAGGGCGCAGTTTTTCAAAGTCAAGAAGGAAGAAAAGGCCGTTGTTAAACAGACACAGCCGCGTCAGAGTACTGAGACGAATCAGAAAGGCCAGAACAATAACCCTGTTCAAAGTTCCAAACAGTTTGGGAGGAACAAGAGGAAAGGAAATTTCTCGGGACAGGGCCAGCAACAAAATTTCCCTCAAAAGAAGAACAACAGGGGAAATGAGGGTAATAACTCTGACTACCCGGTATGTACAAAGTGCGGGAGAAAACATCCGGGCATCTACAGAATGGGGACCAACGCGTGCTATCTATGCGGGAAGGAGGGACATTTCGCGAAGAATTGCAACATGAACAAGCATGGCCAGAACCCTCCGTACCAGAACAGGAACACAAGCAGTCAGCTTCATGTGGCCCAGGCCAGACTAGAAGGACCTTCCATTGTCCAAGGTAGATTGGAAGCTCCTGAGCCTCAAGCTCGAATCTATGCCTACACAAGGGGTGATGCGGAAGCAAGCACTTCACATGTGGTGACAGGGTCAGATCTCTATCACCACTTATGAAGCAATTGCCCTGTTTGATTCTGGTGCCACACTTTCATTTATATCATTGGAGTTCACCCAGAAGTTAGGAAGAGGTGTGGATAGATTAAGCCAACCTTTTAAGACCTCCTTGCCATCCGGAGAAGTTTTGTGGTCCAATTTTTGGATACGAAATACCTCCGTGATTATCTGTGGCAGAGAACTGTATGTAGATCTCATCGCAATCAAGCTACAGGATTTCGATGTGATCTTAGGTATGGATTTCCTTAGCAAGTACAACGCTAAGATCGACTGTCGGAAGCGTTGTGTGATTTTCAACCCTTATGGCGAGGAAGAGTTCAGTTTCCACGGACAAGCTCGGAACTCAACAACCAGATTGGTTTCAGCTATGAAAGCTTGGAAGATGTTAGCTAATGGCTGTCAAGGGTATTTAGCTAACATGGTGGACAAAGAGCACGAAATGAAGCTAACACCGGAAGATGTACCTGTTATCAGGGAGTATGTGGATATCTTCCCGGAAGAGCTACCAGGGCTTCCACCGGAACGCGAAATTTCATTCGAAATTGAGCTAATGCCCGGAGTTGCTCCAGTATCGAAGGCGCCTTACCGTATGGCACCTGCTGAACTTAGGGAACTCCAAGTACAACTGCAAGAATTGCTAGATAAAGGATTCATCCGACAGAGTTATTCTCCGTGGGGAGCACCTGTGCTATTCGTGAAAAAGAAAGATGGATCTTTACGTATGTGCATCGATTACCGTGAGCTGAACAAGATCACCATCAAAAACAAGTATCCTCTTCCAAGGATTGACGATCTGTTCGATCAACTCAGAGGAGCAAAGGTGTTTTTCAAAGTCGATCTACTATCTGGCTATCATCAGCTCAGAATCAAAGATTCAGATATCTCCAAGACGGCTTTTCGGACACGCTACAGACATTATGAATTTTTGGTTATGCCTTTTGGGCTAACCAATGCTCCAGCTGCTTTCATGGACCTGATGAACCGAGTGTTCAAGGAATATCTGGACATGTTCGTTATTGTCTTCATCGACGATATCCTGATCTATTCAAGGTCCCAGGAAGAGTATATGCAGCATCTAAGAATGGTGATGGAAATGTTGCGACGACATCAGCTCTACGCAAAGTTCACTAAATGTGAATTTTGGTTGGAAAAGGTGCATTTCTTAGGCCACGTGGTGTCACAAGAAGGGATTTCTGTGGACCCAGCTAAAGTGGAAGCAGTTAGCTTATGGCCAAGGCCTAAGAGCGTAACGGAAATAAGGAGTTTCCTCGGATTAGCCGGTTATTATTGCCGCTTCGTTGAGGGATTTTCTAAGATAGCAGCCCCTCTTACGGGCCTTACACGTAAAGGGAAGAAGTACGAATGGACGTCCAAATGCGAGGAGAATTTCCAAGAGCTCAAGAAGAAGCTAACAAGTGCGCCTGTTTTGATTATTCCAGATGTCGAAGTAGGAAATTTCGTAATCTACAGCGACGCTTCTAAGACGGGTCTAGGAGCAGTCCTAATGCAGCAAGGCAAAGTGGTCGCGTATGCTTCCCGACAACTGAAGGATCACGAGAAGAATTACCCGACGCACTATCTAGAGCTCGCTGCGGTGGTGTTCGCATTGAAGATTTGGAGGCACTACCTATATGGGAATAGATGTGAGATTTTCACAGATCATCAAAGTCTCAAATACATCTTTACCCAGAAGGAGCTCAATATGAGGCAGCGAAGATGGCTTGAACTCGTAAAGGACTACGACTGTGAGATCCTTTACCATCCTGGCAAGGCAAACAGAGTAGCAGATGCCTTAAGCAGGAAGTCATCGGGCATGTTGATGTCCTTAGTACTGCTGTCCAAGCCGCTTCAAAAGGAAATCTCCGATTTCAACCTAAGGATGATAACGGGAAAGTTATCCGCTTTAACCCTCCAGTCAAATTTAATGGAGTCCATCAAGAACCTTCAAGGAAAGGATCCCTTGTTGATCAAGGCACAACTCTTCGGCGAAAGAAATAAGGAGTTTAGAACCTCTGCAGATGGCATGATCTACTTCAAAGAGAGAATTTGCGTTCCTAACTTTAAGTTTTTAAAGGATTAAATACTGGCAGAGGCTCACATGACACCGTATTCGGTACATCCAGGAGCCTCCAAGATGTATAAAGATCTCCGAGAAAACTATTGGTGGCCAAACATGAAGAATCAGATAGCGAAGTACGTGTCAAAGTGTTTAACTTGTCAAAAGGTTAAGGCAGAACATCGACATCCTGGTGGAGAATTGCAGAAAATAGAGCTTCCCGAATGGAAATGGGAACAAATTACCATGGATTTTGTCGTGGGACTGCCCAGAACTTCAAGTGGGAATGACACGATTTGGGTTATTGTTGATCGATTAACCAAATCTGCCCACTTCATCACTATCAAAGCCACTTATTCAGTGGAGAAATTGGCCGACGTCTATGTATCCCAGGTTGTTCGACTACATGGAGTACCAAAATCGATCATCTCAGATCGAGACGGATGTTTCACTTCCCGATTTTGGACAAGCGTACACACTGCTATGGGGTCGAAACTGAAGTTCAGCACGGCATTTCATCCCCAAACCGACGGTCAGTCAGAACGGACTATCCAGACACTAGAAGATATGCTGAGATCTTGCGTTCTGGATTTTCAAGGAAACTGGGATCAGAAGCTGTCTTTGATCGAATTTTCTTACAACAACAGCTATCATGCTTCGATTGGTATGGCTCCGTTCGAAGCACTATATGGAAGAAAATGTCAATCCCCTATTCACTGGCAAGAAGTTGGACAAAAGCAGCTTCAGACTACAGATTTCATCAGAAAGACTTCTAAAGATATCAAGAAAATTAAGCACAGGCTCGACATAGCTTTCAGTCGTCAGAAAAGCTATGCTGACAAGCGAAGAAGGCCTTTGGAATTTTCAGACTAGAGATGCAGTTTTTATCAAGATAGCTCATATGAAGGGAGTAATGAGATTTGGAAAGAAAGGGAAGCTTAGTCCAAGGTATACTGGACCTTTTGAAATCCTAGAGAGGGTTGGAAAAGTAGCATATAAGCTTGTCCTGCCGCCAGAGTTAGCATCTATGCATAACGTCTTCCATGTATCAATGCTCAAGAAGTATGTGCCAGATCCTTCGCATGTTCTCAGTCAAGAACCGGTAGAGGTTCAAACAGACTTGACCTAGATCGAGAAGAGAAGTCGGTACAAATCCTAGATCGAGAAGAGAAGGTTCTAAGAAATAAGACAATTCCCATGGTAAAGGTTTTATGGCGAAACCATAAAGTAGAAGAAGCCACTTGGGAATTAGAAAATGAAATGAGAAAGAACTACCCCGGCTTGTTCTAATTTTCGAGGACGAAAATCTTTAAGGAGGGTAGATTGTAATACCTGATTTTTATGTCTGAACGATTCCATGTATAAAATTTACATTGAACCGTGAATGAATTTATGGAAAAAGCCCAGTTAAGGGTTTTTAATTATGTTTTGTGAGTTTTATGGCTTTATAAGACTCAAAAATGGTTATGTATTTAAGAAAACGACCTTTTAGGTAATAAGGAACAAAATCATGAAATTTTGTAAAATGGTCAAAGTTTGACCAAAAACGTCACGGTTGACCAAAAAGTCAATTGTTGACCATGAAAGTCAAAACTTGACAAGAAGGTCACTAATTGACAAGAAAGTCGATGGCAAGAGTTTTGCCTGTGTCGTACCGACCCGCGTCAGGTCGGGTTGAGCTATGGCAAGAGTAAGCCCATAGAGCGCGCCCGGTACGTTCACTTATGTTATGGGGCCCATAAACAAGATAAGTTAAGAATGCATATGATGGCATAATACGAACATAATCGGTTCATGCATATATTATGCAACGCTATGATATGTTATGTATGAGATGTTACGATATAATGAGTTAAGTATGAAATGCTATGATATGAGATGCTATGTAAGATTATGATATGTTATGTATGAGATGTTACGATACGATGAGATAAGTAGGAAATGTTATGATATGAGATGCTATGTAATGTTACGATGAATTATGTTTTGAGTTGTATTGTCACGGATAATTATGTTGTACTTGCTGAGCGAAAGCTCACGTCTTACGTCTATGCTGTAGGTAAGCAACCTATGGGCAGTTGTTGATACAAGATGGCGAGCGTGGCAAGGTGAACTGTGAAATGTGGGATTAATAGCCGCTACGCGTTTTGTTTCTTTATGTATAAATTTCGTATTCCAAACATACTGATATTATTATGCTTTCCGCTTATCCGTGCCGTATATATATATATGGCTAATCGCTCGTACGCGTTATGTATATATAAAAAAAAAAAAAATTTATTTCCGCTGTTTATGTTAAGTTATAAGAATGTATGTATGTATGTATGGTAACGGCCTGTGCAAGGCGGGTCGTTACAGAGTTGGTATCAGAGCGGTTTCCTGCTATCCAATTTCACAGCATGCCTGCCATCACCACCATCATTGTAAGTAATTTTATTTTATGAGTAAATACTTATTACGTAATTATGTTATGCTAGACACGACGAGATGGATCCCGCGCATGTCAATGAGGATCGGCGTGCAGTGATGTCTTTCTACGAGTCGCATCCTATGATTTTTGATGGCACTAGATGGACGGTGTCATTAGCAGCATGGCTATACGACATGGAATTGATTTTCCATCTTTGCCATATCGAGGAGCGATTACAGGTCTCTTTAGCCAGTCGATGTTTCGCAGTAGACGTTCGACTTTGGTGGATGACGATAGGAGAGAGAGAAATGCCAAGTCGGACTTGGACGCATTTCCGTGCGTTACTAGTGGCACGCTATGGACCGATACCAGATGAGGGGGCAGATGAGCCCTATCGCGATCCTGCGATGTACCGGGATATGCTCCACGCCCGATATCTGAGTTTTTCAGTGGTTTGGCACGCCTACCCGCAGGAGCCTATGAGCCACTACTGTCGGAGGTTCCAGGAGGAGTTATTGCCATATGTCCCCCAGGACTTGGCTAACCCGGTGACATTGGCATTACAGACGCTTCGAGATGGACTGCCTCATCAGATCCAGCAGTATGTTCCTATACCGATGCCTGGCACGACGGTGGGGAATATGATTGATGATATTTTAGAGGCTGAGGCGGTCATGCAAGCCATGCAGGTTGCTGAGGTTGTGGGTGGTCCACAGGCACCAGTCGATGAGGCTGGGATGAGAGAGCCGCCTTTCGAGGCCGATCCAGCACCACCCCAGGACGCCGAGGCCGATATGGCCGTAAATGAGTTTGATAACTTCCTAGTTGTCCTGGAGGATCAGCCGGTAGATCCTAATCCCCTGATCATTGACATTTCTAGTGACGACGAGGAAGAATTAGAGCCAGCGCCAGAAATTGAGCATGCGGGCTGGCTAGAGAATGATGATGTGTTTGATTATGGCGAGGACCCCGAAGAGATTGTGTTTCATAACAGAGCTGAGGAGTCAGATTCCGACACATCCTCGGTGGTTACGATCGAACACCAAGAATAGACTAATCGTGTATATGTATTTTGAGTAGTTTACGACTAATATGTACTAGCTTATCTTTTTGTGTCCTTTTGACGATAGGCTTGTACTGTTATATGATGAGAAAGTGTTAGACACTTCCATCAGAAGTTATGATTATGTATGTACAGTGATCGTGTTAAAATGTATTTACAAGATTGTAAATATGAAGTACTTTTTATAAGAATGTAAAAAGTCAGTTCAAGAATGATATGATATGATTATGAAAGGCATATTATGAGTTGTATGTGCTATAATACGATGAAAACGTTCTGAGTTGATACAGTAATAACGTTCTGATGTAACGTAATATGTTATGTTATGATAAGAAAGGTATGAAAGAAAGGATATTCCTAGTATGATAATATCTTTTCTTGTGATTTGATAGGAACTAGAAAATGGTTCGTACTCGTCATACGGTACCTGTAAATCAGCCAGAACCAGATTTCGCAACTGTTGTAACGAATTTGCAACGGCAGCTGCTGGAACAGCAGCGAGAAACGAATAGATTGCGGGAGCAATTAGCTCATGTGAACCAGAGACCTCGAGCTGAGGAAGTTCCTCTACAACAAGATAGAGTACCTCCGGAACCAGAAGTTCAACCAGAGGTACAGCCAGAAAATCCACGAAATTTTGGAGTTCCGTTAGTACCTGCAGGAGTTCCAGTAAACATGCAGCCAGTACGGGAGGATTTACTGTACGAAAGATTCAGGCGAATGAAGGCACCTGAATTCGAAGGACTAATGGACCCGATAGCTGCGGATAATTGGTTAATCGATATCCAAGTTATCTTGGACTTTATGAGGCTATCGGAACAAGAACAAGTTCTATGTGCTTCCTTCGCACTCAAGAAAGACGCTAGACACTGGTGGAGGACTGTCCAGATGCGTCGAGATGTTGCCACCATGGGCTGGCAAGACTTTGTGACGGAGTTCCGCACTATGTACTACAACAGGGAAATCCTGGCAGCTCAGCAGGATGAGTTCGCCAGTTTGAAACAATGGTCAATGACAGTATTGGAGGCTGTCAAGAAATTTGATCAGCTAGCCCGGTTGTGTCCGGAGTTGGTTCCCAATGAAACGGAAAAGGTGAGAAGGATGATGAAGATGTTCCGTACTGATATTGCCAAGCAGGTTAGTGCTGGCAGTAGTCCACCTACCCTGGTATCCGACTGTGTGAGTCGGGCAATGAGAGCTGAGTATTGGATAAACCAGGACAAGGAAGCAAGGGCTCAGATTTTTAAGGCCAGAAAGGAGGAGAAAACCGTAGTAAAGCCGATGCAGCCCCGTCAAGGTCTAGAGTTGAGTCAGAAAGGCCCGATAAGTAGCCCGGCCCAAGGTTCCAAACATTTTGGGAGGAACAAGAGAAAAGGGAGTTTCTCTGGCCAGGGTCCGCAAAGGAATTACCCTCAGAAGAAGAACAATAGAGGAAATGAGGGTACTAGTACTGATTACCCCACGTGTACTAGGTGTGGAAGGAAACACCCAGGAGTTTGTAGAATGGGGTCAAATGCCTGCTTCCTGTGTGGTAAGGAAGGGCATTATGCGAAGAACTGCCATTTGAATAACCGAGGCCAAAATCCTTCGTACCCGAGTCAGAACACCAACAGGCAGCTGCATGCAGTCCAAGCTAAGATTGAAGGACCCTCAATCACTCAAGGCAGATTAGAGGCTCCTGAACCTCAAGCCATGATCTATGCCTACACCAGGGTGATGCTGAAGCTGGGACTTCACATGTGATGACAGGTCAGATTTCTATCGCCACCTTCGATGCTGTTGCTTTGTTTGATTCTGGGGCTACTCACTCATTTGTATCTTTGGAGTTCGCCCAGAAGTTAGGAAGAGGAGTGGATAGTTTAGATCAACCTGTTAAAACCTCTTTGCCATCCGGAGAGATTTTGTGGTCCAATTTTTGGATACGAAATTCTTCCGTGACTATCTGTGGCAGAGAATTGTTTGTAGATCTCATCGTGATCAAGCTTCAGGATTTCGATGTGATCTTAGGGATGAACTTCTTAGGTAAATACAACGCCAAGATTGACTGTCGAAAGCGTTGTGTAACGTTTAACCCGTACGAATAGGAGGAGTTTAATTTCTACGGACAATCTCGGAATTCAGCAACCAAACTGGTTTCAGTAATGAAGGCTTGGAAGATGTTAGCTAATGGTTGTCAAGGATATTTAGCTAACATGGTGGATAAGGATTGTGAAGTGGAGTTGATACCGGAAGATGTTCCCATTATAAAGGAATATGTGGATATCTTTCCGAAGGATTTACCCGGACTTCCGCCAGAACGCGAGATTTTGTTCGAAATCGAATTACTACCTGGAGTTGCACCGATCTCCAAAGCGCCTTACCGTATGGCACCAGCTGAGCTTAGGGAATTGCAAGTGCAGTTACAAGAACTGCTTGACAAAGATTCATCCGACAGAGTTACTCCCCATGGGGAGCACCAGTGCTGTTCGTAAAGAAGAAAGATGGATCATTGCGTATGTGTATCGACTACCGCGAGTTGAATAAGATTACGATCAAGAACAAGTATCCCCTTCCAAGGATTGACGATCTCTTCGATCAACTCAGAGAAGCAGTAGTATTTTCGAAGGTCGATCTACGTTCAGGCTATCATCAGCTCAGGATCAAGGAGGCAGATATCTCCAAGACGGCCTTTCGAACACGTTACGGGCACTATGAGTTTTTGGTTATGCCATTCGGACTAACCAATGCCCCGGCAGCATTTATGGACCTTATGAATCGAGTATTCAAGGATACCTGGATAAGTTCGTCATTGTTTTTATTGACGATATTCTGATATACTCAAGGTCCAAAGAGGAACATGAACATCACTTAGATTGGTGATGGAGACGTTGAGAAGGAATCAGCTGTATGCCAAATTCACAAAATGTGAATTTTGGTTGAAAAAGTTCATTTCTTGGGTCATGTAGTATCGAAGGAAGGAATTTCAGTAGACCCTGCTAAAGTGGAGGCGGTTAGTGCATGGCCAGCACCCACAAACGTTACGGAAATAAGGAGTTTCCTTGGATTAGCTGGCTATTACGACGATTCGTCGAGGGATTTTCCAAGATCGCTACACCCCTCACTGCTCTTACCAGAAAAGGAAAGACTTTTGAATGGACTCAGAAGTGTGAGGAGAATTTCCAGGAGCTCAAGAAGAGGCTGACGAGTGCGCCTGTGTTGATTATTCCTGATGTAGATGCAGGAAATTTCGTGATCTATAGTGACGCTTCTAAGAATGGATTAGGAGCTGTCTTGATGCAGAATGGCAAGGTAGTGGCCTATGCATCCGACAGTTAAAGATTCACGAAAGAAATTATCCCACGCACGATTTAGAGCTCGCGGCAGTAGTTTTCGCACTTAAGATTTGGAGACACTATTTGTATGGGAATAAGTGTGAAATCTACACTGATCACCAGAGCCTTAAGTATATCTTTACTCAGAAGGAGCTCAATATGAGACAACGTAGATGGCTGGAGCTTGTTAAGGATTATGACTGTGAGATCCTTTATCATCCTGGAAAGACGAATAGAGTAGCAGACGCCTTAAGTAGGAAATCCGTAGGCATGCTAATGTCTATGGAATGTTTCCTAAGCCACTACAAAAGGAGATTTCTGAGTTTAATTGGAGATGATAACGGGGAAATTATCTTCTCTAACCATTCAGTCTAATTTGATGGAATCCATTAAGTCTCACCAAGAAAAGGATTCCTTTTTGATGAAAACTCAGCTTTTTGGCGGTAAAAGCAATGAGTTTAGAACCACTGCAGATGGCGTCATCTACTTCAAGGAGAGAATCTGTGTTCCCAACTTCGAAGTCTTGAAGGATCAGATTTTGTTGGAAGCACATATGACGCCATACTCAGTACATCCAGGAGCTTCCAAGATGTACAAAGACCTCCGAGAAAATTTCTGGTGGCCCAATATGAAGAATGAGGTAGCAGAATATGTGTCGAAATGCCTAACTTGTCAGAAAGTTAAGGCTGAACATCGACATCCGGGCGGAGAACTGCAGAAGATAGAGCTTCCTGAGTGGAAATGGGAGCAGATTACTATGGATTTCGTAGTAGGACTACCCAGGACTACAAGTGGAAGTGACACGATTTGGGTGATTGTTGATAGATTAACCAAATCGGCTCACTTTATTGCGATTAAGGCCACCTTTTCTGTGGAAAAATTAGCTGAAATTTATGTATCCCAGATTGTCAGATTTCATGGAGTGCCAAAATCGATCATATCGGACCGTGATGGACGTTTACTTCTCGATTTTGGACTAGTGTTCACAACGTCATGGGGTCGAAATTGAAGTTCAGCACGGCATTTCACCCCCAAACTGACGGTCAATCCGAACGAACCATCCAGACACTGGAAGATATGCTAAGGTCATGTGTGCTGGATTTCAAAGGAAACTGGGATCAGAAGCTGCCATTGATCGAATTTTCATATAACAACAGTTATCATGCTTCAATTGGTATGGCTCCATTTGAAGCATTATATGGAAGAAAATGTCGATCTCCTATTCACTGGCAGGAAGTCGGACAGAAACAGCTACAAACCACAGATTTTATCGAAAAGACTTCTAAGGACATTCAGAAGATCAGACAGAGGCTCGACATAGCTTTTAGCAGACAGAAAAGTTATGCCGACAAACGTAGAAGGCCTTTGGAATTCCAAGTGGGTGATGCAGTTTCATCAAGATTACTCCTATGAAAGGAGTAATGCGCTTTGGAAAGAAAGGGAAGCTTAGCCCAAGATATACGGGGCCATTTGAGATCCTTGAAAGGATTGGAAAAGTAGCCTATAAGCTTGCCCTACCGCCTGAATTGGCTTCGATGCATAATGTTTTCCATGTGTCGATGCTAAAGAAGTATATATCTGACCCTTCCCATGTGCTTAGTCAAGAACCAGTAGAGGTTCAAACGGACTTAACTTATGAAGAAAAGCCCGTTCAAGTACTGGATTGGGAAGAAAAGGTCTTAAGAAATAAAACCATTCCCATGGTTAAAGTGTTATGGCGAAACCACAGGGTTGAAGAAGCAACCTGGGAGTTGGAAGATGAGATGAGGAAGAACTATCCCGACTTGTTCTAATTTTCGAGGACGAAAATTTTTAAGGGGGGTAGATTGTAATAACTAGAATTTCCCAACGCATAATATCTTGTACAGATATTTGAATTATGCCCTGAAGGTATTTATGAAAAGCCCAGCTTAGGGTTTTTATTAGATATTATGAGTTCTTATGTTTTTATAAGACTCCAAAAATTATTGCTTTGTAAAGCAAGTGACCTTTTGAGTAAAATGGTATAAAACGTAATGATCAGCTTGTTTACAAATTTTGATTTCTGTTATGAATAATCAAAGTTTGTAATTAAGAAATGTTTATGTGTTATGTTAAATTCTTTGAAAGACCTTTTTGTAGTAAAAGGCAAATCTATGATATATGATTCTCTGTTAGTAGTTTCTAATATTAAGAGAACCCTAGACGCAGTTCAGATAAATTCTGGATAATGGTCCAGTGCAAGTATACTGTTATCAGTTGAAAACAGTATCTGAATATGTATGCCAGTATGAAAATGAACTGTGTTTAGGAGTTAAGCCAAGTAAGGTCTTAATCGGTGATACCTTGTCTTAAAAAGAATGACAAATCTCACTTTGAAAATTGGTCACCCTATAGGGACTAAAGTGCAAATATTTTGCCTTTAGGGGCCAAAATGCAATTTTGTGAAAATTATGGTTTGATAGATAAATTTGTAAATTTATGGAACTATGGATTTTTCTAGTTAGATTTCCTAGTTCAATTTAGTTAATGATGATTTTTAAATTTGGTTAACCTAGTTGGAAACCAAGGAATCAAGTTAGGTTTAGATTGGTTCAAAATTGACCAATCATTTGCCTACACTTGTACTTAAGGGAACCGGCACATTAAGGGTTAATGAGCTGATATTTTGCTCTTAAGGACCAATAGGCAAGGTATGAAAAATTTGAAGTTCATTAGAATTGGATACCACACAATTTTAACCTTGCCTAGTAAGCAAAGTAGTTTTGCATACTAAGCTAGGTTGCATTTTGCAACTTTCACACTTAGCAAGGTATGGCCGGCCACCTTATGAAGAATTTCAAGAAAATATGATAGATTTCTTACTAAGCATTCAAATTCAACTAAGCAAGATTGGTTACAAAATTTAGTTACCATATTATGTTAAACCAAGAAAGTAACTAGGTTTGCTAACTTAGTTAGTCTAACTATTTTCTTCCATTTGGTTGCCACATATGGCCGGCCATCACAAGGAAAAGCACATCAAATTTCTAGCCTTGATGAGTCATTCATTTAGCTTTCTTCTTTGGCAAGCCAAGGCTTGCAAATTTCAGCACCAAAACCGGCCAATGGATGTAAGACACACCATGGTTTTGTTAGACATTGACCAATCAAATTTTGCCTCCTAGACTAGCTAGAATTGTGACACATCAACACCTATCACTTGCTTCATCATGGCCGGCCACCATATGAAACCATTGAGTAAATATGTTACTCTTGGGGATTAATATGCAGCTTAGAGTTATTAGTTTCTCAAGATTGTTGAGAGAATGACAAGTGTTGTGAATAGCTTAGGTGAGCAAGCTATTAGCTTTACTTGCTTGGTTAGTAATCAAGCTAGAGCTGCCACCTAATGGCCGACCAACACAAGGAAGAGACACTTCATGTGTCTAGCTATGATGAGTCAATACTTAGCCATGGTTATGTGGCCATCTAGTGTATTCCTAACCGGCCACCTCATGGGATTTGGAAGCGAATATGCTGTCTAGAGGAGCTAATAAGCAATTCTAGGATTAAAAGAAATTTTAAACAAATTTCTTTTCACTCTCCTATAAATAGACGGTGGCATGATCAAGGGTAAGTCTTTAGACAATAAACCATAGATTGGCAGCTTATTATCTGATTCTTCTCTTTCTTAGGAGCCGAACAAAAATTGAGAGGAAGCTGCAAACAGTTTCGGTTTGTGGTATTGGTTTAGTGAGAAAGAAAACCTCCAAAACCTTAAGCTAGAATTGTTTTGTGAAGCTTGAGGTAAACTCTTTAACCTCTAGTTTTCATTCACGTTTTTGATAAGAAGATTATGAGTGTGATGTTATGTATAAGCATGAGTTTATGAAAAGTAAATTCAAGTACTATGCTTTATGTGTAGTTGATAGTTTTCGGTTTCGATATGCTAGTTTCGAAATAGGATTTTTATGCAAGTTTAAGATTTTTGTTTTACAAAAATTATATGAGTAAGATCTGATTGTATGTGTATGAAATGGTTAGGTAACGCCTGCATGCTTGATATGGCTCACGGGGTAACCGTTTGAGGTAGTGTGCACGTTAGTTACCTAAAAACCAAACCGAACAAAAAACTGCCAGTTTCGGGGTAAATTGGACAGTATTTTGGAAAGCGAATTTCGAGGCCCTTAGAGGCCGAATCATGAAAAAGTTAAAACTACAAAGTTGTAGAGAAGGGAAAATCCTAAGGGCTAGCATGGACAATTTTTGAAAATAAGGCCTCTAAGAACTTCGTTTTTACAAAAATCCGAGACCAAATTTTAGGGTAATGAAAATGGTCGAAGAATTTTCAAAGGCAGAAACAAGCATGTTTAAGTCAGATTTGGATTTTAAGTTTAAAACTGAAGTTGTAGGAACCTTCAAGGTCTACAACTTTCATGAAGGAAATATTTTCAAATTCGGAACAAATTTGTTAGAAAAGGATCAAATAAAAGACTGACTTCAAATATAATTTGTTTTCAAGAATTTTAGTGTTTTAAAAGATAATAGGATTTTAAAGTTTATGCTATGTTTTTGATATCCTTATACTGAGATAAGTTGATAATTAGGGTTGTATGATACTATGATAGGATGATTCTCATCCTATGATTTTTCTGTGAAAACAGGAAAACTACTCGGTTAAGAAAAGCGCTAAACTTGAGATTTAATATCTGGTAAGTACAACTCCGTCTACAGCATAGACTTTCCGTTGTATACTTACCCAAGTATGATGAATGATCGCTATTAGAATGTGATATAAATGTATGCTAGAATTGTTTGATGCGATATTATGATTATTATGATATTAAGCTTATGATTATTATGATGATATCAAGTTTATGATTATGAGATAAGGCATGATGTTAAGATATAAGTAGGACTTAAGTTTAGTGACATCACGAAGCATGTTCACTAACAAGATCAATTATGAGATCATGAAAAGCAAGTATGATGGCAGGCGAGCTTGCCGTGTCGTACCGACCCGTGTCAGGTCGGGTTGAGCTATGGCAAGAGTAAGCCCATAGAGCGCGCCCGGTACGTACACTTATGTTATGGGGCCCATAAACAAGATAAGTTAAGAATGCATATGATGGCATAATACGAGCATAATCGGTTCATGCATATATTATGCAACGATATGATATGTTATGTATGAGATGTTACGATATAATGAGTTAAGTATGAAATGCTATGATATGAGATGCTATGTAAGATTATGATATGTTATGTATGAGATGTTACGATACGATGAGATAAGTAGGAAATGTTATGATATGAGATGCTATGTAATGTTACGATGAATTATGTTTTGAGTTGTATTGTCACGGATAATTATGTTGTACTTGCTGAGCGAAAGCTCACGTCTTACGTCTATGCTGTAGATAAGCAACCTATGGGCAGTTGTTGATACAAGATGGCGAGCGTGGCAGGGCGAACTGTGAAATGTGGGATTAATAGCCGCTACGCGTTTTGTATTTCTTTTGTGTGTATAAATTTCGTATTCCAAACATACTGATATTGTTATGCTTTCCGCTTATCCGTGCCGTATATATATATATATATGGTTAATCACTCGTACGCGTTACGTATAAAAAAAAAAAAAAATTTCCGCTGTTTATGTTAAATAAGTAAGAATGTATGTATGTATGTAGAGTAACGGCCTGTGCAAGGCGGGTCGTTACACATGTGGTGTCAAAAGAAGGAATTTCAGTGGACCCTGCTAAGGTAGAGGCAGTTAGCGCATGGCCAGCACCCAAGAATGTTACGGAAATAAGGAGTTTCCTTGGATTAGCTGGCTACTACCGACGGTTCGTCGAGGGATTTTCCAAGATCGCTACACCCCTCACCGCTCTTACCCGTAAAGAAAAAAAAATTTGAATGGACTCAGAAATGTGAGGAGAATTTTCAAGAGCTCAAGAGGAGATTGACAAGTGCGCCGGTGCTGATAATTCCTGATGTTGATGCAGGAAATTTCGTGATCTATAGTGACGCTTCTAAAACTGGTTTAGGAGCCGTCTTGATGCAGAATGGGAAGGTAGTTGCCTATGCATCCCGACAGCTGAAGATTCACGAAAGGAATTATCCCACGCATGACTTGGAGCTCGCGGCAGTAGTTTTTGCACTTAAAATCTGGAGACACTACTTGTACGGGAACAAGTGTGAAATCTACACCGATCACCAGAGCCTTAAGTATATTTTTACTCAGAAAGAGCTCAACATGAGACAACGTAGATGGCTGGAACTTGTAAAGGATTATGATTGTGAGATCCTTTACCATCCTGGAAAGGCAAATAAGGTAGCAGATGCCTTAAGCAGGAAATCCGTAGGCATGCTGATGTCTATTGGAATGTTTCCTAGACCACTACAAAAGGAGATTTCAGAGTTCAACTTGGAATTGATAACAGGGAAATTATCTGTTCTGTCCCTCCAGTCCAATCTTCTAGAGACCATCAAGTCACATCAAAGGAAAGATTCTTCTTTGTTGAAAGCACAACTCTTTGACGAGAAGAACAAGGAGTTTAGAGTATCCGAAGATGGTACTATTTACTTCAAAGGAAGGATTTGTGTTCCTGATTTTGAATTCCTTAAAGACCAGATCTTGTCTGAGGCACATAAGACGCCGTATTCAGTACATCCAGGAGCTTCCAAGATGTACAAAGACCTCCAAGAAAATTATTGGTGGCCCAATATGAAGAATGAGGTAGCAGAATTTGTGTCAAAATGCCTAACTTGTCAGAAAGTTAAGGCGGAGCATCGACATCCTGGCGGAGTACTGCAGAAAATAGAGCTTCCTGAATGGAAATGTGAGCAAATTACTATGGATTTCGTAGTAGGGCTACCCAGAACCTCAAGTGGGAATGACTCGATTTGGGTTATTGTGGATAGATTAACCAAATCAGCCCACTTTATTGCGATTAAGGTCACCTTCTCAGTGGAGAAATTGGCTGAAATCTACGTATCCCAGATCGTCAGATTTCATAGAGTACCAAAATCGATCATTTCGGACCGTGATGGACGCTTCACTTCTCGATTTTGGACTAGTGCTCACAATGCTATGGGGTCGAAATTGAAGTTCAGTACGGCATTTCACCCCCAAACTGACGGTCAATCAGAACGAACCATCCAGACACTGGAAGATATGTTAAGGTCATGTGTGCTGGATTTTAAAGGAAACTGGGATCAGAAGCTGCCATTGATCGAATTCTCTTACAACAACAGTCATCATGCTTCGATTGGTATGGCTCCATTTGAAGCATTGTATGGAAGAAAATATCGATCACCTATCTACTGGCAGGAAGTGGGGCAGAAGCAGCTGCAAACTACAGATTTTATCAAGAAGACCTCTGAGGATATTCAGATGATCAAGCAGAGGCTCGACATAGCTTTTAGCAGATAGAAAAGTTATGCCGATAAACGTAGGAGACCCTTGGAATTCCAAGTAGGAGATGCGGTGTTCATCAAAATTACTCATATGAAAGGAGTAATGCGATTTGGTAAAAAGGGAAAGCTTAGTCCGAGGTATACCGGACCATCTGAGATTCTTGAACGAATTGGAAAAGTCGCCTATAAGCTTGCCCTACCACCTGAGTTAGCTTCGATGCATAATGTTTTCCATGTGTCGATGCTAAAGAAGTATGTGCCAGACCCTTCCCATGTGCTTAGTCAGGAACCAGTGGACGTTCATACGGACTTAACCTATGAAGAAAAGCCAGTTCGAATTCTGGATCGGGAAGAGAATGTCTTAAGAAATAAAACCATTCCCATGGTTAAAGTATTGTGGCGAAACCACATGGTCGAAGAAGTAACCTGGGAGTTGGAAGATGAGATGAGAAAGAGCTACCCTGATTTGTTTTAATTTTCGAGGACGAAAATTTTTAAGGGGGGTAGATTGTAATAACTAGAATTTTCTATGTTACAATTTCTTGTATAGAAATTTGAATTGTACCATGAAGGTAGATATGCAAAAGCCCGGTTTAGGGTTTTTATTCAGAATTGTGAGTTCTTATGCTTTTATAAGACTCAAAAATGATTGCTTAGTTAAGCATACGACCTTTTGAGGAAAAAGGTATAAAAACACTATGATTTTTACGAAAGTCAAAGTTTGACCAAAAACCGTCAAAGTTGACCAAGAGAGTCCATGTTGACAGGATAGGCAACATTGACCCAAAGAAAGTCAAAGATTGACTAGAAAGATCAATTCTTTGATGATATTGAAAAATAGTAAACAGTATAGGAAGTATACTGTGGAAAACCAATTTTTTCAGATAAAATGGTTTAAGTTAGATTCAAAACCACCATAGAAAAATCAAGCACATTAAGTAGGAGATTAAAGGCCAAAAGGCTCGAAACGAAAAGAGAATTTTTCGTATAGTCCATTATTAGACAGATAAATTTTGGACTGCATTTTAATAATTGGTACTGTGAATCAAAGACCACAGTATCAACTATATCTGTTTAGTATTGAAAGATACTGTCTAACCAAGAATTAGGCCAAATAAGGCCTTAATGATGATGTCATTTAACTTTTGATTTATGACATCATTATATGGATTTAATACAAATTTGGAAAGAAATATGGTTGGTTCTAGAACCACTTGGCCGGCCACCTCACCCCCTAAAGTGCAAAATGGTGAACTTTGAAGGACTATTTTACAATTTTGGAAAGTTCAAAATTGTCTATAAATAGGGGTGCATCCTATTCACAAAAATTAGAAAACTTAGGCAAACTTTGGTCAATTTTCTGCCCAAAAATCCGAACTTGAGTGAGCTGCCAAAGAGAAAGAAAAAGCTTGGAAAATCAAGGAATTGGTCTTAGGAGTATTAGGCATTCACTAGGAAGCAAGCCAAGAAGTTAGAAAAATTTTGGAGACCATTTGGCCATAGTGGCCGGTTGTGTGGCAGCTGCAAGGGGGAAGAAAAATTGAAGGGGAAAACAAGTAGGGAGGTGGCTGATTGTTGTGTGAAGTGGCCGGAGTCTTGTTTGGAGCAGTCCCTAGGTGGCTGGAAAATTTCAGGCTCATTGGGAGGAGCTAAGGCCGGCTGCACCAAGGAGAAAGGAAGCGAGAAATTTTGAGCCAAGCAAACCCACATTGGATTAAGTAAGGTAAAAATTTCTCTTGGCCCTTAAATCTCTCAATTTAAGTTCTAAATTAGAGATTTAAATGTATTACAAGCTGATTTGTAATGAGCATAAGCTCAATCTAATTTCTGCCTTAGGTCAGATTTTTAGTGTGTGCTTGATTAGATTAGTTAAGGGTGGTTTGATTTAGTATTTTAAGCTATGTTTTGATTGATGTTTAATTGTGCATTTGTATGTGCTTATGAGTATGATTGTATGCTAGATTAATTAGGGGTTATGTTTCCCCAAATCTGCCCAACAGAATGTTAATGGCATATTAGGGTGTTAGATTGAAATGTGTATGCTATGTTGGTAGAAATCAAGAATCAAGCAAAACCCTAACCTTAATTAATGCAATTTTGTTGTTTGATTTACATGATCATGTGGGGGCTCATGTAAGTCAATTTGGGACGATAGAAAAACGTTGCATGGTGATTTTAGGCTTCCGCTGAGTTCGGTTGAGGTAGTGTGCACGAATTAGGACGAGAAACCAAGAAAGGAACGAAAACTGCCAATTCGGGTTCAGACTGACCAGTTTTCTGGAAAGTCAGTTTTGAGGCCCTTAGAGGCTGATTTTGGAAAAACGTAAAACACAAAAGTTGTAGATAAGGGTTTTTCCTATGGGACATTAAGGACAGTTTTCAAAAATAAGGCTCCAATGGCCTTCGTTTTTGTGAAAACCCGAGCCTGACTGTGCCCAGACCCTATACACGGCCAGGTGAGTTTAACAGGTTAAAGGAATGGGTTAGAGACCGATTTGGGTCTTGAGTTCAAAATGAAAGTTTTATGATTTTGAATGCTTTAAAACTTTCATGAAGAAAACTTTTTCAAATTCGGCTTCGATTTTTAAATAGAAAATTAGATTTCAAAACTGTGCAGTGAACAAGAAATTCCTGCACAGGGACTTCTAAAACAGTGCAGGAAAAGGACATTTCTGCACATCCACTGACTAATTCTCAGTGAGAAACTGTTCCAATGGCAGTTTCTGTTTTTAATGATTTTTACAAAGACCCACTCATCAGATTCTAAGTTTTTAATAAAATGATCTTAAAACCCTAAGTTTTTCCGAAGTAAAGAAAGAATTTTAATCGAGTTGAGTGAACCATAACCGGGAAAGATTCCGAGTTACTGGTTTGGGCCCTAAGCCCAAGGGTTATCCAACGTAACCCAATATAATAGTGAAAATGACTAAGTTGGGCCTAAAAACCAGGGTTACTCAAGAGTAACCCGATGGAATGAATTTTCAAACAAGCTTAGGCCCAAGGTTAGGTTTAATAACCTAACACAGTTATGAAAGGCTGTTTAGCCAAGGTTACTTTATGTGACCAATCAAAGTACACTTTAAGTGTAGTAAACCCTAATCCCTAGGGCTATCCGTGATACTGAGAAAGTATCCGGCTTTGTTTAAGAAGGGGGAACATATAACTATAACTAGCTATGAATGTTGATTTGATTATCAACATTCTGTAAGAACATAATTCTTACTCTATGTCCTCTGATATAGCAGGAGATAGCCTGCTGAGGCATCCTGAAGTGGATCAACAAGTCTCAGGACATAGTACTTGTAATACCTGATTTTTATGTATAAACGATTCCATGTATAAAATTTACATTGAACCGTAAAGGTATTTATGGAAAAAGCCCAGTTAAGGGTTTTTAATTATGTTTTGTGAGTTTTATGGCTTTATAAGACTCAAAAATGGTTATGTAATTAAGAAAACGACCTTTTAGGTAATAAGGAACAAAATCAGGAAATTTTGTAAAATGGTCAAAGTTTGACCAAAAACGTCACGGTTGACCAAAAAGTCAACTATTGACCATGAAAGTCAAAACTTGACAAGAAGGTCACTAATTGACAAGAAAGTCGATGGTTGACCCGAAAAGTTCAAGAAAATGACTGTATGTTTAAATGTTTATCTGTATAAATTGCACCGGGTAAAACCGTGTTTTTACAGATAAAAAGTTATGTTTAAGATTTAAGAACCACCCTAGAAAATCAAGCACATTAAGTTGAGGTATAGGGCAAAAAGGGTTTTAAGAAATAAGAAAAATTTCATACCGTCCATTTTTACACGGATGAATTTTGGACTGAAGTTCGGTAAACCAATACTGTGCATAAGTGAATCCAGTATTGAAAATACCTGTGGTAACTTAAAAATGGACTGCTTAATAGCAAAAAGAGCCAAACAAGCTTAAGCCTTGCTTACCTCATTAACTTTTTGAATTTTGACATCATTAGTTGATTTAAGAAAATTGGAAGAAATTAGTTGTCTTCCACCATGGTTCATGGCCGGCCACATGCCCCCCCCTAAAGTCCAAATTCTGATTTTTTTGAGGACTAAATTGTGCAATTATAAGAAATTCACAACCTCTATAAATAGGGGAAGCATTGTTCACAATTTAGAATAGTTAGCCAAACTCTTGCAAAATTGCTCTACAAAATCCGAACTTAGGGTGGAAGAGAAAGGCAAGAAATTTTTGCAAAACCAAGAGTGTGTAGGGCTTAGTGGTGGTCGGATTCAAGTAGGAAACCAAGCAAAAAGTTGGAAAAAATTTTAGTGCCCATATTCCCTAGCAAGGCCGGTTCTAGGGGGGAGGAACCAAGCTTGGATCCAAACCGGGTTTTGGAGTTGGAGGCAGCCATATTTCGTGCCATTTGGTGGCTGGATTTAGGGCAAGAAAGGCAGCAAGTTTGCACTTGCCAATCACCAAAACAGCCAGTGGTTTGAGAGGAGGAAGGAAGGTGAAATCTTAGCTCACCAAGCCAAACCGAGTAAGGTAAAACCCCTAACCAATCAAGTTTTCATTTAAATTTCATATGGAGAAATTTAAATGTATTTAAGCCATGGTTTGTAAGGGTATAAGCCCAATTTCAAGTTCTGCCCTAGCTTGTAAATTATGAGCATGTGCTTGATTTGTTTAGGTATAGGGTTTGGTGGTTCAATTATGTGCATGTTGTGCATGTTAGATGTTTGATTAAATGTTTAGGGTTTTTGTAGGATTATGAATGATGTTCAATTTGGCTTGCATGTTGAAATATGAACGTTACAAACATCGTGCATGTCTGATTTAGGCTCCCGCTGAGTTCGGTTGAGGTAGGGTGGACGTTTTAGGACGCAAACGAAATTTAAACCGAAAACTGCCAACTCGGGTAGAAATTGGCCAGTTTCGGGGAAAACAGTTTTTTGAGGCCTCTAGAGGCCGAATCAGGGGAAACTCAAAACATGAAAGTTTTTAAGTAGAGTTTTTCCTAGAGAAAAACGCGGACAGTTTTGTAAAATGAGGCTCTAATGGCCTCGGTTTTTACCAAAACCCGTGCCTAAAGTGCCCAGGACCCGTGCACGGCCAGGACTAGTTCCACAGGGTTTTTTGATCACGAAAACGTCCGAACTAGGTTTTATCCAAAACACGAAAGTTGTAGAACTTTTCAATATCTAAAACTTTCGTGAAGACAAGTTTTTCAGAATCAGTCTTGATTTTAAGATGAAAATGGATTTCGGAAAACTGTACAGGAATTATGGAAAACTCTGTACAGGATTTATAAATTAACACAGAAAAAGTGTAATTTCATAATTTCACTGCAAATTGACATTGTGAAACTGTTACAAAGGCAGTTTTTAATAGTCAATAATTTTATAAGTCTCAGTTTAAGATTTTCAGTTTTAAAGTTAAACAAAAAGGATTTTTATACCAAAAATTAAGGTTTTCTTTTCTAAGAATAAGATTTTAAAACCAAAGTTAAAAACAAACCGATTAGGGTTACCAAAGTAACCAATTAGGATAACGTAAAAATAAGTAAGGGCTTATAACTAAGGTTATGAAAGAATGTTGGTTATACTACCAACAGTTCTAACCCTTACTTTCATTTTATCTCAGAACGTTATACGCGGAAGTGTCCCAGCGGAATTTAACTCCACCTTGGACACAGCTTTTACAAACAAGGTAAGTACAACTCCGCCTACAGCATAGGCTTGTTGTGAATACTTGCCTAAGTATGTTTGCTATTTATGAATGCTACATGCTATATGCTAAGTGCTATAGAATATCCTAGGAATGCTATGATTTTTTATGAATGATAAGTGCTATGATTTTATGTTATGAATGTATGTCATGATGTATGAAATGTCAAGTATGCTATGATTTATAAGAACATGATTAGGGTTAAGATATGTTAAGATTAATTGAGTGAAACATCACGATGCATGTTCACTAATTAACAAAAGAAAGATTAAGCTATGATGGCAAGCAATTGCCTGTGTCGTACCGACCCGCATCAGGTCGGGTTGAGCTATGGCAAGTGTAAGCCCATAGAGCGCGCCCGGTACGAACACTCATGTTACGGAGTCCATAAGTAAAGATAAGTTAAAAAAGAAAGATATGATGATATAAGAAAGCATAACAAAGCATAAACGATTCATGCATATGTTATGATAAGTTATGATAAGAAATATTATGTTATGATAAGTCATGATAAGAAATGTTATGTTATGATAAGTCATGATAAGTAATGTTATGTTATGATATGTCATGAAATGTTATGTTAGGTTAGATCGTGTTGTGTTTATGTTATTGCGGTATTTAATAGTTGTACTTGCTGAGCGTTAGCTCATTGTCTTACGTCTATGCTGCAGGTAAGCAGCCTAGTAGCAACCCGTGATGCAAGATGGAGGGCGAGGTGTGCTGAACTGTGAAATGTGGGACCAATGCCGCCATGCGTTTTGTTTAATTATGTGATTATTTTATAAGCTTTATATATGCCTGCGCAACGTTTTTAATTAATCAGTATAATTATTTACGTATGTGCAAATATGTTTATACGGCTTATAAAAAAAAAGAAAAAAAAAATTTATTCCGCTATTATACGTATCAGTATGTATGCATGTAAGTACGTATGTATGTATGTATGTACGGTAACGGCCTGTGCTAGCGGGTCGTTACAGTACTCAAGGTAAGTACAACTCTGCCTACAGCATAGGCTTTTGTTGTATACTTGCCAAGTATGTTTGCTGTAAGTGATACTGTGTTTAATATATGACTATGTTAAGTTCATTAGCATGAGAAAAAGATATAATGTCAAGATATGAGCATGAGTTATGAATAGTGACATCACGAAGCATGTTCACTAATAAGAACTAGTATGAGTTCATGAAAAGTAAGTATGATGGCAAGCAAGCTTGCCTGTGTCGTACCGACCCGCGTTAGGTCGGGTTGGACTGTGGTTTGAGTTGGAATTGGTTTGGCCGCCCCAACCAAATCATAGTTGCGCGCCCGGTACGTACACTCAAGATAAGGGGCCCATAAGTAAGATAAGTTAAGAATGAATACGATGGCATAATAAGAGCATAATTGGTTCATGCATATATTATGCGATGTTATGAAATAATACGTATGTTATGATAAGTTCAATATGTTATGCATGAGTTAAGTATGATATGTGTGCTATGAGAAGTTATGTATGATGAGTTATGTTTATTGTCGTGGATATGTAAATGTTGTACTTGCTGAGCGAAAGCTCACGTGACTTACGTATATGCTGTAGGTAAGCAACCTACAGGCAACTGATGGTGCAAGGTGGCGAGCGGGGCAGGGCGAGCTGTGAAATGTGGGGAATTATAACCGCTTCGCGTTTTGATCTTTTTATGTAAATTAATTCGTATGCAAATATCCTTATATATGTTTATACGTTTTAAGTATTCGCATTATATAAAAAAAAAAAAAAAATTTCCGCTGCTTACGTTACGCCGAATAAAGGAGTACGCATGTATGTATGTATGTATGTATGGTAACGGCCTGTGCTAGGCGGGTCGTTACATGTATGCTCTAGAAATTATGTAGATGATATGTGTGACCATTAGGTGTTTGATATATGTCCCCATAAGTTTATGAATGATGTTGAATGGCTGATTGTTGTATTGGTATGCTTGTATGTTGAACTAGGGTTCAAGAAAACCCTAGAACACCCTAGAAAACCAAGTTTGGTGAAAATCACCAAACGGGTTTGATGAAATAATTGTATGTGTAAAGCCCCGACCTACGCAGGGCCGTTACCGTACTTAATTAAACTACATCTCAGTTTTAAATACTTAAACTCACTTGAAAATTTGAGGAAATATTTTTTTTTAACTCAAGCTTAAAATCACCTTCGTCTCATACTTATATATATGTACTTATATATTTGTTTCAAAAGAGGTTGCGGAAAATCTGCATAGTGGTATCCCACACCACCCTTCACTTGCTGCATCGTCTCCATGGCCCACCAAGTAAAGCTATAGGCATCCTACCTACAGTATGGAATATACTGATGAGCTTTCGCCCAGCATGTACCAACATAATCTCACAAAACATAACAAACATCGTATGACTTATGCATGATCCAATTATGATCGATGAGGGCGACGATTTCGAGGAGGACCCCGAGGAGATCCCAGACAATGATGAAGATGATGGCTCCGATGTTTCGGTTGTTACAGTAGCGGAGTTAGATTAGGTTTAGATCACTAGACCAAATATGTATGTTTTTATTTTTGAAACTATATGTACCAGCTTATTATTTTTGACAATAGGCTTGTACCTACGTATGATGGTAAAGTGGTAGACACTTCCATCCTAAATTTTTGATGATGTATATATGATGTAAAGAAAATGTAATTATAAGTAAAGTAAATATGATGTACTTTTTGTATATATATAAAAGGCAGATAAATGTGAGATGTATGGAATCTCAATTATGAATGATATGATACGAATGTGATGAATGTTTACGATATGATATGATAAGTATATAATATTATGGTATGAGAATATTGTGACATAATGCATATTGTTACAATATGTTAAGATATGAATGCAAAGAAAGGATATTAATAGTTAATAATATCTTTTCTTATGATTTAAATAGGAAGATTAAGATGGTTCGAACGCGCAAGGCTGCACCAGTTAATCCACCTGCGCCGGATCTAGCGACCGTTGTAGCCAATTTACAACGGCAGTTGCTAGAGCAACAACAAGAGACAAACCGGCTGAGAGAGCAACTAGATCAGCTAAATCAAAGACCCCAGGTTAATGAGGTTCCCTTACCCGCGGACCAAGCAGCTCCAATGGCACCTCCAGTGCCCAATTTTCCGCAATATGCTGAGGTACTAATAGCACCTGCTGGGGTACCGGCAGATCCACCTCCAGTAAGAGAAGACTTACTGTATGAGAGATTTAGGCGGATGAAAGCGCCTGAATTTGAGGGAACGACAGACCCAATAGCCGCAGACAACTGGTTGATAGATATCCAAGTTATCCTGGATTTTATGCGGCTCACCGAGCAGGAAAAGGTTCTATGTGCCTCGTTTGCTCTTAAGAAGGACGCGAGACACTGGTGGATAAGCGTTCAGATGCGTCGAAATGTCATGGCAATGAGTTGGCAGCATTTTGTGGCTGAGTTTCGTAGTATGTACTACAACAGAGAAATCCTTGCCACTCAACAGGACGAATTCACCAGCTTTAAGCAAGGGTCTATGACGGTGATGGAAGCCGTTAAGAAGTTTGAACAATTAGCACGCTTGTGCCCGGAGCTGGTACCGAGTGAAACTGAAAAAGTCCGGAGAATGATGAAGATGTTCCGGACAGACATAGCCAAGCAAGTTAGTGCCGGAAGCAGCCCACCTACCCTGGTATCCGACTGCGTGAGCAGAGCGATAAGGGCAGAATATTGGATCAACCAGGACAGGGAAGCAAAGGCGCAGTTTTTCAAAGCCAAGAAGGAAGAAAAGGCCGTTGTTAAGCAGACACAGCCCCGTCAGAGTGCTGAGACGAATCAGAAAGGCCAGAATAATAACCCTGCTCAAAGTTCCAAACAGTTTGGGAGGAACAAGAGGAAAGGAAATTTCTCGGGACAGGGCCAGCAACAAAATTTCCCTCAAAAGAAGAACAACAGGGGAAATGAGGGTAATAACTCTGACTACCTGGTATGTACAAAGTGCGGGAGAAAACATCCGGGCGTCTGCAGAATGGGGACCAACGCGTGCTATCTTTGCGGGAAGGAGGGACATTTTGCGAAGAATTGCAACATGAACAAGCAAGGCCATAACCCTCCATACCAGAACAGGAACACAAGCAGTCAGCTTCATGCGGCCCAGGCCAGACTAGAAGGACCTTCCATTGGCCAAGGTAGATTGGAAGCTCCTGAGCCTCAAGCTCGAATCTACGCCTACATAAGGGGTGATGCGGAAGCAAGCACTTCACATGTGGTGACAAGTCAGATCTCTATCACCACTTATGAAGCAATTGCCCTGTTTGATTCTGGTGCCACACATTTATTTATATCATTGGAGTTCGCCCAGAAGTTAGGAAGAGGTGTGGATAGATTAAGCCAACCTTTTAAGACCTCCTTGCCATCCGGAGAAGTTTTGTGGTCCAATTTTTGGATACGAAATACCTCCGTGATTATCTGTGGCAGAGAACTGTATGTAGATCTCATCGTAATCAGCTATAGGATTTCGATGTGATCTTAGGTATGGATTTCCTTAGCAAGTACAACGCTAAGATCGACTGTCGGAAGCGTTGTGTGATTTTCAACCCTTATGGCGAGGAAGAGTTCAGTTTCCACGGACAAGCTCGGAACTCAACAACCAGATTGGTTTCGGCTATGAAAGCTTGGAAGATGTTAGCTAATGGCTGTCAAGGGTATTTAGTTAACATGGTGGACAAAGAGCACGAAATGAAGCTAACACCGGAAGATGTACCTGTTATCAGGGAGTATGTGGATATCTTCCCAGAAGAGCTACCAGGGCTTCCACCGGAACGCGAAATTTCATTCGAAATTGAGCTAATGCCCGGAGTTGCTCCAGTATCGAAGGCGCCTTACCGTATGGCACCTGCTGAACTTAGGGAACTCCAAGTACAACTGCAAGAATTGCTAGATAAGGGATTCATCCGACAGAGTTACTCTCCGTGGGGAGCACCTGTGCTATTCGTGAAAAAGAAAGATGGATCTTTACGTATGTGCATCGATTACCGCGAGCTGAACAAGATCACCATCAAAAACAAGTATCCTCTTCCAAGGATTGACGATCTGTTCGATCAACTCAGAGGAGCAAAGGTGTTTTCGAAAGTCGATCTACGATCTGGCTATCATCAGCTCAGAATCAAAGATTCAATATCTCCAAGACGGCTTTTCGGACATGCTACGGACATTATGAATTTTTGGTTATGCCTTTTGGGCTAATCAATGCTCCAGCTGCTTTCATGGACCTGATGAACTGAGTGTTCAAGGAATATCTGGACATGTTCGTTATTGTCTTCATCGACGATATCCTGATCTATTCAAGGTCCCAGGAAGAGCATATGCAGCATCTAAGAATGGTGATGGAAATGTTGCGACGACATCAGCTCTACGCAAAGTTCACTAAATGTGAATTTTGGTTGGAAAAGGTGCATTTCTTAGGCCACGTGGTGTCACAAGAAGGGATTTCTGTGGACCCAGCTAAAGTGGAAGCAGTGAGCTTATGGCCAAGGCCTAAGAGCGTAACGGAAATAAGGAGTTTCCTCGGATTAGCCGGTTATTATCGCCGCTTCGTTGAGGGATTTTCTAAGATAGCAGCCCCTCTTACGGCCCTTACACGCAAAGGGAAGAAGTACGAATGGACGTCCAAATGCGAGGAGAATTTCCAAGAGCTCAAACAGAAGCGGACAAGTGCGCCTGTTTTGATTATTCCAGATGTCGAAGCAGGAAATTTCGTAATCTACAGCGACGCTTCTAAGACGGGTCTAGGAGCAGTCCTAATGCAGCAAGGCAAAGTGGTCGCGTATGCTTCCCGACAACTGAAGGATCACGAGAAGAATTACCCGACGCACGATCTAGAGCTCGCTGCGGTGGTGTTCGCATTGAAGATTTGGAGGCACTACCTATATGGGAATAGATGTGAGATTTTCACAGATCATAAGTCTCAAATACATCTTTACCCAGAAGGAGCTCAACATGAGGCAGCGAAGATGGCTTGAACTCGTAAAGGACTACGACTGCGAGATCCTTTACCATCCTGGCAAGGCAAACAAAGTAGCAATGCCTTAAGCAGGAAGTCATCGGGCATGTTGATGTCCTTAGTACTGCTGCCCAAGCCGCTTCAAAAGGAAATCTCCGATTTCAACCTAAGGATGATAACGGGAAAGTTATCCGCTTTAACCCTCCAGTCAAATTTAATGGAGTCCATCAAGAACCTTCAAGGAAAGGATCCTTTGTTGATCAAGGCACAACTCTTCGGCGAAAGAAATAAGGAGTTTAGAACCTCTGCAGATGGCATGATCTACTTCAAAGAGAGAATTTGCGTTCCTAATTTCAAGTTTTTAAAGGATCAAAATCTGGCAGAGGCTCACATGACACCGTATTCGGTACATCCAGGAGCCTCCAAGATGTATAAAGATCTCCGAGAAAACTATTGGTGGCCAAACATGAAGAATCAGATAGCGAAGTTCGTGTCAAAGTGTTTAACTTGTCAAAAGGTTAAGGCAGAATATCGACATCCTGGTGGAGAATTGCAGAAAATAGAGCTTCCCGAATGGAAATGGGAACAAATTACCATGGATTTGTCGTGGGACTGCCCAGAACTTCAAGTGGGAATGACACGATTTGGGTTATTGTTGATCGATTAACTAAATCTGCCCACTTCATCGCTATCAAAGCCACTTATTCAGTGGAGAAATTGGCCGACGTCTATGTATCCCAGGTTGTTCGACTACATGGAGTACCAAAATCGATCATCTCAGATCGAGACGGACGTTTCACTTCCCGATTTTGGACAAGCGTACACACTGCTATGGGGTCGAAACTGAAGTTCAGCACGGCATTTCATCCCCAAACGACGGCCAGTCAGAACGGACTATCCAGACACTAGAAGATATGCTGAATCTTGCGTTCTGGATTTCAAGGAAACTGGGATCAGAAGCTGTCTTGATTGAATTTTCTTACAACAACAGCTATCATGCTTCATTTGGTATGGCGCCGTTCAAGCACTATATGGAAGAAAATGTCGATCCCCTATTCACTGGCAAGAAGTTGGACAAAAGCAGCTTCAGACTACAGATTCATCAGAAAGACTTTGAAGATATCAAGAAAATTAAGCAAAGGCTCGACATAGCTTCAGTCGTCAGAAAGCTATGCTGACAAGCGAAGAAGGCCTTTGGAATTTCAGACTGGAGATGCAGTTTTTATCAAGATAGCTCCTATGAAGGGAGTAATGAGATTTGGAAAGAAAGGGAAGCTTAGTCCAAGGTATACTGGACCTTTTGAAATCCTAGAGAGGGT
>CM046372.1:843954-864482 GCA_025413025.1 Ficus hispida | reverse complement strand
ATCGAAATCGTCGCCCTCATCGAGCCATCCTCCAAATCCTGGCTCGTGATCAGGCTCTTCCTCATCATCCTCGTCATCGCTAGATATGACGATTATCGGAGGGTCCTCGGGCGCATCAGCATCCATGTCCTCATCAGCATCATAACCATCATCCTCAGCCTCCTGTACCGGGTCGGGTATTGGATCTCCTGGTCGACCGGGTCGGGCTCATAAGCGGGCTCTGGCTCATATATCGGCTCCGGCTCATAAACCGGCTCGGGCATCTCGGCGTCATCGACTGGTACCTCATGCTCTGCTACGTGAGCATCGGCCTGTGGGTCCTGTGCAAGGATCTCCGCAGCTAATATGTACTCAATCATATGGGCCACTGACATGATCTGCGTTGGTATGGGCGTATGCTGACGGATCTGTGCAGGCAATCCATTCCGCAGGACCACTAAAGCCTGTAGTCCTGGGTTTGGTATGTCCATGGGAATGTGAGGTAACATAGCCTGCTGGAACCTTCGACAGTAATGGTCCATCGGCTCGTGGGGGTACGCTCGCCAGTACTCGGCCATCATGTCGTATCGCTCGTGCTGCATCTCCCGATAAATATCGGGATCTCGATAGTGCTCAACCGCCCCATCGTCCAGCACTGGTCCGTAGCGGTTAGTCATGCAGACACGAAAATGTGCCCACGTACGAGCAGGTAACGTCCCCTCGCCGATCGTCATCCACCATAACCGTGCATCGGCTGCCAAACATCGACTAGCCAATGAAACATGTAGATGTGGCTCTATGTGGCAGAGGAAGAAAATCATCTCCAGATCGTAGAACCAGACCGATAATGCCACCGTCCGGGGTGTTCCATCGAATAGTAGAGGCCGTGACTCGTAGAATGCTGAAACCGCGCGTCGGTCCTCTTCTACGGGTGCCGGGTCCATAATCGTAAATCTAATCATACATATTCGCATAATAATTATTAACATATGAAATTAAAATTTTAACTTACAATGATGGAGGCGATGGCAGGCTGACTGTGAAATTTAGTCGCAGGAAACCGCGCGTCGGTCCCCTTCTACGGGCTCCGGATCCATAATCGTAAAATCTAATCATACATATTCGCATAATAATTATTACATATGAAAATAAAATTTTAACTTACAATGATGGAGGCGATGGCAGGCTGACTGTGAAATTTAGTCGCAGGAAACCGCTCTGATACCAACTCTGTAACGACCCGCCTAGCACAGGCCGTTACCGTACATACATACATACTTACGTACTTATACGTAAAACAGCGGAAATATTTTTTATTTTTATTATTATTTTTTTTTTTTTGCTTTTTTTTTTTTGCCGTATAAATATATATACGCACCTACGTAAATAATTATACTGAATAATTAAAACGTTGTGTAGGTATAAACAAAGCTTGTAAAATATTGACATAATAAACAAAACGTGTGGCGGCATTATTCCCACATTTCACAGTCCAGCACACCTCGCCTTCCATCTTGTATCATTGATTACTGGCAGGTTGCTTACCTACAGCATAGACGTAAGACAGTGAGCGAAAGCTCAGCAAGTACAACTATTAATACCGCAATATTAAAAACACAGCATAATCTAACCTAATATAACATTGGGTAACATAACATGGCATACCATTTCATAACCTTTCTTAATCATAACATGGCATAACATTTCATAACCTTTCTTAATCATAACATGGCATAACATTTCATAACATAACTTGACATATCGTATGCATGATCCGTTTATGCTTCTTTAAGCTCTCTTATCTCTTCATAACTTTCTTAACTTAACTTTACTTTTGGGTCCCTTAACATGAGTGTTCGTACCGGGCGCGCTCTATGGACTTACTCTTGCCATAGCTCAACCCGACCTGACGCGGGTCGGTACGACACAGGCAATTGCTTGCCATCATAACTTAATCTTTTATTTGTTAATTAGTGAACATGCATCGTGATGTTTCACTCAATTAATCTTAACATAACTTAACCCTAATCATACTTCTATAGATCATAGCATACAAAACATACGTTCATAACATAGAATCATAGCATTCCTAAGCTAATCTATAACACTGAGCATGTAACATATAGCATTCATAACTAGCAATCATACTTAGGCAAGTATTCACAACAAGCCTATGCTGTAGGCGGAGTTGTACTTACCTCGTTCGTAAATGCGGTGTCCAATCGTGGAGTTAGGTTCCGCTGGGACACCTCGTCGTGCAACGTTCTGAAATTAAATAAAAGTAAGGGTTAGAACTGTTGGTAGTATAACCAACATTCTTTTATAACCTTAGTTATAAGCCCTTACTTATTTTTACGTTATCCTAACTGGTTACTTTGGTAACCCTATTCGGGTTGTTTTTAACTTTAGTTTTAAAATCTCATTTTTAGGAAATGAAAACCTTAATTTTTGTATTTAAACTCTTTTGTTTAATTTTAAGGATTGAAAATCTTAAAACGAGACTTATAAATTTATTGACTATTGGAAACTGCCTTTGGAACAGTTTCTCAATGTCCATTTGCAGTGAAACTGCAAAAATATGCATTTTCTGTGTCAACTTTGTAAATCCTGTACAGGATTTCCATAATTCCTGTACAGTTCTCCGAAATTCATTTTCATATTAAAATCCAGACTGAATCTGTAAAACTTGTCTTCATGAAAGTTGTAAACATTTAAAAACTCTACAACTTTTATGTTTTGGGTAAAACCCAGTTCTGGCGTTTTCGTGGTCAAAACCCCTGAGGAACTTGTCCTGGCCGTGCTCGGGTCCTGGACACCTTAGGCACGGGTTTTGGTAAAAACCGAGGCCATTGGAGCCTCATTTTACAAAACTGTCCGCGTTTTCCTCTAGGAAAAACTCTACTTAAAAACTTTCATGTTTTGAGTTTCCCCTGATTCGGCCTCTAAAGGCCTCAAAAACTGTTTTTCCCGAAACTGGTCAGTTCCCACCCGAGTTGACAGTTTTCGGTTTAAAATTTCGTGTTCGTCCTAAAACGTCCACCCTACCTCAACCGAACTCATCGGGAGCCTAAATCAGACATGCATAACATTTCTAACGTTCAAATTTCAACATGCAAGCCAAATTGAACGTAAATCATAATCCTACAAAACCCTAAGCATTCAATCAAACACTTATCATGCACAATATGCACATAAATGAACCACCAAACCCTAAGCTTAAACAAATCAAGCACATGCACATAATTTACCAACTAGAGCAGAATTTAAAAGTGGGCTTATACCCTTACAAACCATAGCTTAAATACATTTAAATTTCACCATATGAAATTTAAATGAAACTTGATCGGTTAAGGTTTTTACCTTACTCGGTTAGGCTCGGTGAGCTAAGATTTCGGCTTCCTTCCTCCGTCTCAAATCACCGGCTGATTTGGTGATTGGCAAGTGCAAACTTGCTGCCTTTCTTGCCTTAAGTTCAGCCACCAAAAGACACAAAGTTGGCTGCCTCTAACACCAAAATCCGGCTGCCTCCTAGCTTGGTTCCTCCCCCCCTAGAACCGGCCTTGCTAGGGAAATGGGTTCTAAAATTTTTCCCAACTTTTTGGCTTGGTTCCCACCTTGAATCCGACCACTCTAAGCCCTACACACTCTTAGTTTTGCAAATTTTTCTTGCCTTTCTCTTCTCCCTTAAGTCCGGATTTTTGTGAAGAAAAAATGCAAGAGTTTGGCTAAGTTTTCTCTTTAATTGTGAACAAAGGCCACCCCTATTTATAGAGGTTGGAAACTTCTCATAATTGCACATTTTAGTCCTCAAAAAATCAGAAAATTGGACATTTAGGGGGGGCATGTGGCCGGCCATGGGCTAAGGTGGATGCCAACTATTTTTTTCCAATTTTTCCTTAAATCACTTAATGATGTCAAAATAAAAAAGGTAATGAGGTAAGCCAAAGCTTAAGCTTGTTTGGCTCTTTTGCTAATTAGCAGTCCATATTTAAGTCATCACAGGTATTTTCAATACTGGTTACACTTATGCACAGTATTGGTTTACCGAACTGCAGTCCAAAATTCATCCGCGTAATACTGGACGGTATGAAATTTTTCTTAGTTCGTCAAACTCTTTTGCCCTAAGCTTCAACTTAATGTGCTTGATTTTCTAAGGTGGTTCTCATGTCTTAAACATAACTTTTTATCTGCAAAAAGGCACGGGTTTACCCGGTGCAATTTATACAGATCAATATCTAAACATAAAGTCATTTCTTAAACTCTTCGGGTCAACCATCGACGTTCTTGTCAATTAGGGACCTTCTTGTCAAGTTTTGACTTTCATGGTCAACAGTTGACTTTTGGTCAACCGCGACGGTTTTGTTCAAACTTTGACTTTTTGTAAAATTTCACGATTTTGTTCCTTATCACCTAAAAGGTCGTTTTCTTAAATACATAACCATTTTTGAGTCTTATAAAGTCATAAAACTCACAAAACATAATTAAAAACCCTTAACTGGGCTTTTTTTTTTTTTTTTCATAAATACCTTTACGGTTCAATGTAAATTTATACATAGAATCGTTCAGACATAAGAAAATCAGGTATTACAACCATAACCCCCAATTAAATCAAGCACATACTCTAACTTTCTTAGCTAAGGCAGGGAATTAAAGTGAGCTTATGCTCATACAAACTTTGCTTGAAATACATTTAATTCCTTTGAAAGGAAATAGTAACATCGGAAAATCTAGGTATTACAGAATCAAAAAGAGAAGTTTTTGTACAGTTCATTTTAAGACAGATAAATTTTGGACTGTAATTAAATATATAATACTGTGTATTAAGTAACACAGTATTAGTAATATCTGTTTTGGAGAACAATGGACTGATTTTGAAGGAATTAAGGCAAATAAGCCTTAAATAAGGATGACATCATCTAAGCTCCTAATTATGACATCATTTTTGGATTTAATTAAAATTTGGAAAGAATTATTTCCTTGTTCACCAAGGATGGCCGGCCACCTAGCATGCAAAAAGTACAAAAAGTTGGTTTTTGGAGGACAATTTTGCAATTAAGCAAAGTCCAAAAACCTCTATAAATAGGTGCTGATTTTATTCAAAAAAAAATCAGAAAACCAAGCCAAATTCTGCCCATTTCTCTGCCCAAAACCGAACCCAAAGCTGCCAAAGAAAAGCAAGAACCAAAAACAAAAATCCAAGAGACAATCCCTTAGGGAGAGTTCAGATTTCAGCTAGGAGGAAAGAAAAGGTGCTGGAAAATTTGGAACCCCTTTATTTGGCATGTTGGCCGGTTGTGGGTGAGCTGAAAAGGAAGAGAAAAAGCTGAAGAGTTAGGGGGTTGGAGGCCGGACTTGGTGAGGAGTAGCAACCAAAGGACAGAAAAATTTTGGGCAAGTCCTAGGGAGTGGCCGGTTGTGTTAGGAGCAAGGGAGGAGTAGATTTTTGGAACCACACCCTAACCAATCTTAGGGTTTATTAAGGTAATCCTCCCAAAGCTTTAAACTCCTTAATTTGATTTCAATTTGGAGTTTATATGTATTTCAAGTTGATGGTTGTAAGAGCATAAGGTCTAAGTTTATTTTTGGCCTAGTTAGATTATGTGCTTGATTAGGAATTTAAGGGTGGTTTGATGTTTTTAAGTATGGTATGATTTTATTATGCTTGCTTATGTTGATTGTATGCTAGTTGAATTATAAGATTATATGCCCTCTAATAGGTTAAGGTATGAGCTAGAATGTTTGTTTAGGATTAAATGGTTGAATGGGTAGAATTATGCAAGATGGAAAATTCTGCAAACCCTATTTATTGGAGAAAAGAATAATGGGTTGCATGGCTGTTTTTTAATTTGAGTTTAAAGAAAAATTTACGTTAGAAAGGTGCTGTATGACTGGCTTAGGCTCCCGCTGTGGTCGGTTGAGGTAGTGTGCTCGTTTTAGGACCGGAAACGATTAAGAGATAGAAAACTGCCAATTTAGGTTCAATCTGGCCAGTTTTCTGGAAGGTCAGTTTTGAGGCCCTTAGAGGCTGATTTTTGAAAAAATCAAAACATGAAAGTTTTAGAGTAAGGTTTTTCCTAGAGGGTAGCGTGGACAATTTTCAAAAATAAGGCTCCAACGGCCTTCGTTTTTATAGAAACCCGAGCCTGACTGTGCCTAGTTTTTTATGCACGGCCAGGAGACTTAAACCGGGTAAATGAATAAGTTAAGTTCCGAACTGGGTTTTGAGCAAAACATGAAAGTTTTAGGATTTTCTAAGATCTAAAACTTTCATGCATAAAAGTTTTACAGATTCGGTCTGGATTTCTAATTAAAAATTGGAGTTTTAAAACTGTGTAGGAAACCAGAAATTCCTGCACAGGATTTTCTAAAACAAAACAGAAAAACTGTTCCAAAGGCAGTTATTAGTGTTTAATCGTTTTTGTAGTTTAAAACCCAATGTTTTGAACACTAAAACTGTTTCAATGACAATTTTCAGCCTTTAACATTTTATAAAACCTAATCATATGATTTCAAGGATTTTTAAAGAAAAACCCTAAGTTTTCAAAAGTAGTTTTAAAAACAAAATTCGGTGAGCAATAACCGGAAAAAGATGCCGAGTTATTGGTTTGTGCCCGAAGCCCAAGGGTTATCCAACGTAACCCAATAAGAGATTAAGACTACGGATCAGGGCCCTTGGCTCAAGGGTTACCTATGGGGTTATTTTTAATAACCCATTAATAATGTTTCAAGATAGTTAGGTGGGGGCATATAACGAAGAATAAAAGGAATATTGGTAAAGGTTACCAACAATTTAAAAGTTAGGATTTTCAGAATCATGACACTATGTCCTTTGTCATAGCAGGAAATAATCTGCTATCTCGCCCCAATCAGGAGCAGTTTATCAGTGGACATTTAGTTTGAGGTAACTACAACTCCGCCTACAGCATAGGCTTTTGTTGAATACTTACCCAAGTATGATCGATGATTGTTATATTATGTGTTATGATTTATATTAGGTTATGTCTATGAGATGTCATGTGAATGTCTTACGATTTGGTTATGCTATGATGTATGATATGTCTATGATGCATGAAGTTAGGATATGAAGTATGATATGATTTATATCTTATGAATGTGTGACATCATGAAGCATGTTCACCAAGTCTAAATAAGAGTAAGAATGATTAAGAAATTATGAAAGATAAGTATGAAGGCAAGCAAGTTGCCTGTGTCGTACCGACCCGCTCATAGGTCGGGTTGGACTATGGTTTGAGTTGGAAATGGACTGGCCGCCCCAACCAAATCATAGTTGCGCACCCGGTACGTACACTTATGGGGCCCATAAGAAAGATAAGTAAGATAAGTAAGATAAGCATGTATGATAAGATAAGTTATGAATGAAATAAGCAAGCATAATGAAGCATAATTGGCTCATGCATGATTAAGATAGAATCTGTTATGTTAGATAGAATATGTTATATAGGATATGTTATGTTATGATTGAATGTGTTATGTTAGATTAAATACATTAAGTTGAATTGATTTTGTTATGCTTGATTGAATTCTGTTTTGTATTGTTATTTGTTGCGGATAATTAAGTTGTACTTGCTGAGCGAAAGCTCACGTCTTACATCTATGCTGTAGGTAAGCAACCTGTCAGCAATTTTGATACAAGATGGCGAGCGGGGCAGGGTGAACTGTGGAGTGAGTGGGATGTTGTTGCCGCTGCGCGTTTCTTTTTTTTTATGAACATTATTTAATATCCAATATTCGTACATCATCTTTGTGTATGGTTTTTATGTATCGCTTTTCGTTTCATTAATACGCTCACAGTTATATATCGTTTCTCGTTCATACACCCCATATATAAAAAAAAAAAAAAAATTTCCGCTGTTTGTGCTAAGTATGTATGTATGTATGTATGTACGGTAACGGCCTGTGCTAGGCAGGTCGTTATAATATCGACATACAAGAGTCAGACTTGGGGTTTTCCTTGTTTAAAAGGAAATCATAGGTTCATCAAAATTCCGGGTATTATATATAATCCAATGGAAATTAATTAATTAAGTTGGGCTTTAGCAACCCAACAATAGTCAACCCAAGTTGACCTAAGCTCTCACTTAGTGTTACTCAAGGTAACCCAACATGATACTTAGAGTAGTAGTTGAACCTAAAACCCTAGGGTTATCTGTGATAACCGAGTAAGTATCAAGTGTTGTATAGGGGGACATATAACTAAGTTAGGTATGGATGTTGGTTAGGTTACCAACATTTTATAAGTATGGTTTATAGAACCCTTACCCTATGTCCTTTGGAATAACAGGAGATAGCCTGTTGTTGCGCCCTGACTTGGAGCAACGTAACGTAGGACATAGTATACGAGGTAAGTACCAACCTCACCTACAGTATGGAAAATAGTAAATACTATTTTCCACTATGACATATTTTCATGTATGCCAAGTTATGCTGTGCTATGTCAACTTATGCTATGCTATGTCAAGTTGTGCCATGCTATGCCAAGTTATGCTATGCTATGCCAAGTTAAGCTATGTTACGTCAAGATATGCCATGTTATACCATAATATGCCATGTATATGTTATGGTTGATATTATATTATGACATAGTGATATCATGATGCATGTTCACCAAGGTAAAACCATATGGTAAGAACAAAATTTTAAGTCATGAAATAAGACAAGCAAGGTGTCGTACCAACCTCCTGTTGATGCGGGAGGATCATGTATGTTCAAGAAAATTTTCAAGCCCTCTGTTGATGCAGAAGGGTCATGTTTCATGATTCTCAGAATTATTAGGGACCTTACAAACCTTAACTTTCTCAGCAATGCGCACAATCGGTGCGTACACAAGGGGCCCACATGTTAAGTAAGATAATAAGTTCATAATAAGTTTATAATGAAGCTTAAGACATTCATAATCGATCATAATTGGATCATGCATAAGTCATACGATGTTTGTTATGTTTTGTGAGATTATGTTGGTACATGCAGGGCGAAAGCTCATCAGTATATTCCATACTGTAGGTAGGATGCCTATAGCTTTACTTGGTGGGCCATGGAGACGATGCAGCAAGTGAAGGGTGGTGTGGGATACCACTATGCAGATTTTCCGCAACCTCTTTTGAAACAAATATATAAGTACATATATATAAGTATGAGACGAAGGTGATTTTAAGCTTGAGTTAAAAAAAAATATTTCCTCAAATTTTCAAGTGAGTTTAAGTATTTAAAACTGAGATGTAGTTTAATTAAGTACGGTAACGGCCCTGCGTAGGTCGGGGCTTTACACATACAATTATTTCATCAAACCCGTTTGGTGATTTTCACCAAACTTGGTTTTCTAAGGTGTTCTAGGGTTTTCTTGAACCCTAGTTCAACATACAAGCATACCAATACAACAATCAGCCATTCAACATCATTCATAAACTTATGGGGACATATATCAAACACCTAATGGTCACACATATCATCTACATAATTTCTAGAGCATACATGTAACGACCCGCCTAGCACAGGCCGTTACCATACATACATACATACATACATGCGTACTCCTTTATTCGGCGTAACGTAAGCAGCAGAAAATTTTTTATTTTTTTTTTATATAATGCGGATACTTGAAACGTATAAACATATATAAGGATATTTGCATACGAATTATTTTACATAAAAAGATCAAAACGCGAAGCGGTTATAATTCCCCACATTTCACAGCTCGCCCTGCCCCGCTCGCCACCTTGCACCATCAGTTGCCTGTAGGTTGCTTACCTACAGCATATACGTAAGTCACGTGAGCTTTCGCTCAGCAAGTACAACATTTACATATCTACGACAATAAACATAACTCATCAGACATAACTTCTCATAGCACACATATCATACTTAACTCATGCATAACATATTGAACTTATCATAACATACGTATCATTTCATAACATCGCATAATATATGCATGAACCAATTATGCTCTTATTATGCCATCGTATTCATTCTTAACTTATCTTACTTATGGGCCCCTTATCTTGAGTGTACGTACCGGGCGCGCAACTATGATTTGGTTGGGGCGGCCAAACCAATTCCAACTCAAACCACAGTCTAACCCGACCTAACGCGGGTCGGTACGACACATGCAAGCTTGCTTGCCATCATACTTACTTTTCATGAACTCATACTAGTTCTTATTAGTGAACATGCTTCGTGATGTCACTATTCATAACTCATGCTCATATCTTGACATTATATCTTTTTCTCATGCTAATGAACTTAACATAGTCATATATTAAACACAGTATCACTTACAGCAAACATACTTGGCAAGTATACAACAAAAGCCTATGCTGTAGGCGGAGTTGTACTTACCTTGAGTACTGTAACGACCCGCCTAGCACAGTGGGTTACCGTACATACATACATACATACGTACTTACATGCATACATACTGATACGTATAATAGCGGAATAAATTTTTTTTTCTTTTTTTTTTATAAGCCGTATAAACATATTTGCACATACGTAAATAATTATACTGATTAATTAAAAACGTTGCGTAGGCATATATAAAGCTTATAAAATAATCACATAATTAAACAAAACGCATGGCGGCATTGGTCCCACATTTCACAGTTCAGCACACCTCGCCCTCCATCTTGCATCACGGGTTGCTACTAGGCTGCTTACCTACAGCATAGACGTAAGACAATGAGCTAACGCTCAGCAAGTACAACTATTAAATACCGCAATAACATAAACACAACACGATCTAACCTAACATAACATTTCATGACATATCATAACATAACATTCCTTATCATGACTTATCATAACATAACATTTCTTATCATGACTTATCATAACATAACATTTCTTATCATGACTTATCATAACATATGCATGAATCGTTTATGCTTTGTTATGCTTTCTTATATCATCATATCTTTCTTTCTTAACTTATCTTTACTTATGGGCCCCGTAACATGAGTGTTCGTACCGGGCGCGCTCTATGGGCTTACACTTGCCATAGCTCAACCCGACCTGACGCGGGTCGGTACGACACAGGCAATTGCTTGCCATCATAGCTTAATATTTCTTTTGTTAATTAGTGAACATGCATCGTGATGTTTCACTCAATTAATCTTAACATATCTTAACCCTAATCATGTTCTTATAAATCATAGCATACTTGACATTTCATACATCATGACATACATTCATAACATAAAATCATAGCACTTATCATTCATATAAAATCATAGCATTCCTAGGATATTCTATAGCACTTAGCATATAGCATGTAGCATTCATAAATAGCAAACATACTTAGGCAAGTATTCACAACAAGCCTATGCTGTAGGCGGAGTTGTACTTACCTTGTTTGTAAAAGCTGTGTCCAAGGTGGAGTTAAATTCCGCTGGGACACTTCCGCGTATAACGTTCTGAGATAAAATGAAAGTAAGGGTTAGAACTGTTGGTAGTATAACCAACATTCTTTCATAACCTTAGTTATAAGCCCTTACTTATTTTTACGTTATCCTAATTGGTTACTTTGGTAACCCTAATCGGTTTGTTTTTAACTTTGGTTTTAAAATCTTATTCTTAGAAAAGAAAACCTTAATTTTTGGTATAAAAATCCTTTTTGTTTAACTTTAAAACTGAAAATCTTAAACTGAGACTTATAAAATTATTGACTATTAGAAACTGCCTTTGGAACAGTTTCACAATGTCAATTTGCAGTGAAATTATGAAATTACACTTTTTCTGTGTTAATTTATAAATCCTGTACAGAGTTTTCCATAATTCCTATACAGTTTTCCGAAATCTATTTTCATCTTAAAATCAAGACTGATTCTGAAAAACTTTTCTTCACGAAAGTTTTAGATATTGAAAAGTTCTACAACTTTAGTGTTTTGGATAAAACCTAGTTCGGACGTTTTCGTGATCAAAAAACCCTGTGGAACTAGTCCTGGCCGTGCACGGGTCCTGGGCACTTTAGGCACGGGTTTTGGTAAAAACCGAGGCCATTGGAGCCTCATTTTACAAAACTGTCCACGTTGTTCTCTAGGAAAAACTCTACTTAAAAACTTTCATGTTTTGAGTTTCCCCTGATTCGGCCTCTAGAGGCCTCAAAAAATTGTTTTCCCCGAAACTGGCCAATTTCTACCCGAGTTGGCAGTTTTCGGTTTAAAATTTCGTTTGCGTCCTAAAACGTCCACCCTACCTCAACCGAACTCAGCGGGAGCCTAAATCAGACATGCATGATGTTTCTAACGTTCATATTTCAACATGCAAGCCAAATTGAATATCATTCATAATCCTACAAAAACCCTAAACATTTAATCAAACATCTAACATGCACAACATGCACATAATTGAACCACCAAACCCTATACCTAAACAAATCAAGCACATGTTCATAATTTACAAGCTAGGGCAGAACTTGAAAGTGGGCTTATACCCTTACAAACCATGGCTTAAATACATTTAAATTTCTCCATATGAAATTTAAATGAAAACTTGATTGGTTAGGGGTTTTACCTTACTCGGTTTGGCTTGGTGAGCTAAGATTTCACCTTCCTTCCTCCTCTCAAACCACCGGCTGTTTTGGTGATTGGCAAGTGCAAACTTGCTGCCTTTCTTGCCCTAAATCCAGCCACCAAATGGCACGAAATATGGCTGCCTCCAACTCCAAAACCCGGTTTGGATCCAAGCTTGGTTCCTCCCCCCTTAGAACCGGCCTTGCTAGGGAATATGGGCACTAAAATTTTTTCCAACTTTTTGCTTGGTTTCCTACTTGAATCCGACCACCACTAAGCCCTACACACTCTTGGTTTTGCAAAAATTTCTTGCCTTTCTCTTCCACCCTAAGTTCGGATTTTGTAGAGCAATTTTGCAAGATTTGGCTAACCATTCTAAATTGTGAACAATGCTTCCCCTATTTATAGAGGTTGTGAATTTCTTATAATTGCACAATTTAGTCTTCAAAAAAATCAGAATTTGGACTTTAGGGGGGCATGTGGCCGGCCATGAACCATGGTGGAAGACAACTAATTCCTTCCAATTTTCTTAAATCAACTAATGATGTCAAAATTCAAAAAGTTAATGAGGTAAGCAAGGCTTAAGCTTGTTTGGCTCTTTTTGCTATTAAGCAGTCCATTTTTAAGTTATCACAGGTATTTTCAATACTGGATTCACTTATGCACAGTATTGGTTTACCGAACTGTAGTCCAAAATTCATTCGTGTAAAAATGGACGGTATGAAATTTTTCTTATTTCTTAAAACCCTTTTTGCCCTATACCTCAACTTAATGTGCTTGATTTTCTAGGGTGGTTCTTAAATCTTAAACATAACTTTTTATCTGTAAAAACACGGTTTTACCCGGTGTAATTTATACAGATAAACATTTAAACATACAGTCATTTTCTTGAACTTTTCGGGTCAACCATTGACTTTCTTGTCAATTAGTGACCTTCTTGTCAAGTTTTGACTTTCATGGTCAACAGTTGACTTTTTGGTCAACCGTGACGTTTTTGGTCAAACTTTGACCATTTTACAAAATTTCCTGATTTTGTTCCTTATTACCTAAAAGGTCGTTTTCTTAATTACATAACCATTTTTGAGTCTTATAAAACCATAAAACTCACAAAACATAATTAAAAACCCTTAACTGGGCTTTTTCCATAAATACCTTTACGGTTCAATGTAAATTTATACATGGAATCGTTCAGACATAAAAATCAGGTATTACAATCTACCCTCCTTAAAGATTTTCGTCCTCGAAAATTAGAACAAGCCGGGGTAGTTCTTTCTCATTTCTTTTTCTAATTCCCAAGTGGCTTCTTCTACTTTATGGTTTCGCCATAAAACCTTTACCATGGGAATTGTCTTATTTCTTAGAACCTTCTCTTCTCGATCTAGGATTTGTACCGGCTTCTCTTCATAGGTCAAGTCTGTTTGAACCTCTACCGGTTCTTGACTGAGAACATGCGAAGGATCTGGCACATACTTCTTGAGCATTGATACATGGAAGACGTTATGCATAGATGCTAACTCTGGCGGCAGGGCAAGCTTGTATGCTACTTTTCCAACCCTCTCTAGGATTTCAAAAGGTCCAGTATACCTTGGACTAAGCTTCCCTTTCTTTCCAAATCTCATTACTCCCTTCATAGGAGCTATCTTGATAAAAACTGCATCTCCAGTTTGAAATTCCAAAGGCCTTCTTCGCTTGTCAGCATAGCTTTTCTGACGACTGAAAGCTATGTCGAGCCTTTGCTTAATTTTCTTGATATCTTCAAAAGTCTTTCTGATGAAATCTGTAGTCTGAAGCTGCTTTTGTCCAACTTCTTGCCAGTGAATAGGGGATCGACATTTTCTTCCATATAGTGCTTGAACGGCGCCATACCAATGAAGCATGATAGCTGTTGTTGTAAGAAAATTCAATCAAAGACAGCTTCTGATCCCAGTTTCCTTGAAAATCCAGAACGCAAGATCTCAGCATATCTTCTAGTGTCTGGATAGTCCGTTCTGACTGGCCGTCGGTTTGGGGATGAAATGCCGTGCTGAACTTCAGTTTCGACCCCATAGCAGTGTGTACGCTTGTCCAAAATCGGGAAGTGAAACGTCCGTCTCGATCTGAGATGATCGATTTTGGTACTCCATGTAGTCGAACAACCTGGGATACATAGACGTCGGCCAATTTCTCCACTGAATAAGTGGCTTTGATAGCGATGAAGTGGGCAGATTTAGTTAATCGATCAACAATAACCCAAATCGTGTCATTCCCACTTGAAGTTCTGGGCAGTCCCACGACAAAATCCATGGTAATTTGTTCCCATTTCCATTCGGGAAGCTCTATTTTCTGCAATTCTCCACCAGGATGTCGATATTCTGCCTTAACCTTTTGACAAGTTAAACACTTTGACACGAACTTCGCTATCTGATTCTTCATGTTTGGCCACCAATAGTTTTCTCGGAGATCTTTATACATCTTGGAGGCTCCTGGATGTACCGAATACGGTGTCATGTGAGCCTCTGCCAGAATTTGATCCTTTAAAAACTTGAAATTAGGAACGCAAATTCTCTCTTTGAAGTAGATCATGCCATCTGCAGAGGTTCTAAACTCCTTATTTCTTTCGCCGAAGAGTTGTGCCTTGATCAACAAAGGATCCTTTCCTTGAAGGTTCTTGATGGACTCCATTAAATTTGACTGGAGGGTTAAAGCGGATAACTTTCCCGTTATCATCCTTAGGTTGAAATCGGAGATTTCCTTTTGAAGCGGCTTGGGCAGCAGTACTAAGGACATCAACATGCCCGATGACTTCCTGCTTAAGGCATTTGCTACTTTGTTTGCCTTGCCAGGATGGTAAAGGATCTCGCAGTCGTAGTCCTTTACGAGTTCAAGCCATCTTCGCTGCCTCATGTTGAGCTCCTTCTGGGTAAAGATGTATTTGAGACTTATGATCTGTGAAAATCTCACATCTATTCCCATATAGGTAGTGCCTCCAAATCTTCAATGCGAACACCACCGCAGCGAGCTCTAGATCGTGCGTCGGGTAATTCTTCTCGTGATCCTTCAGTTGTCGGGAAGCATACGCGACCACTTTGCCTTGCTGCATTAGGACTGCTCCTAGACCCGTCTTAGAAGCGTCGCTGTAGATTACGAAATTTCCTGCTTCGACATCTGGAATAATCAAAACAGGCGCACTTGTCCGCTTCTGTTTGAGCTCTTGGAAATTCTCCTCGCATTTGGACGTCCATTCGTACTTCTTCCCTTTGCGTGTAAGGGCCGTAAGAGGGGCTGCTATCTTAGAAAATCCCTCAACGAAGCGGCGATAATAACCGGCTAATCCGAGGAAACTCCTTATTTCCGTTACGCTCTTAGGCCTTGGCCATAAGCTCACTGCTTCCACTTTAGCTGGGTCCACAGAAATCCCTTCTTGTGACACCACGTGGCCTAAGAAATGCACCTTTTCCAACCAAAATTCACATTTAGTGAACTTTGCGTAGAGCTGATGTCGTCGCAACATTTCCATCACCATTCTTAGATGCTGCATATGCTCTTCCTGGGACCTTGAATAGATCAGGATATCGTCGATGAAGACAATAACGAACATGTCCAGATATTCCTTGAACACTCAGTTCATCAGGTCCATGAAAGCAGCTGGAGCATTGATTAGCCCAAAAGGCATAACCAAAAATTCATAATGTCCGTAGCATGTCCGAAAAGCCGTCTTGGAGATATTTGAATCTTTGATTCTGAGCTGATGATAGCCAGATCGTAGATTGACTTTCGAAAACACCTTTGCTCCTCTGAGTTGATCGAACAGATCGTCAATCCTTGGAAGAGGATACTTGTTTTTGATGGTGATCTTGTTCAGCTCGCGGTAATCGATGCACATACGTAAAGATCCATCTTTCTTTTTCACGAATAGCACAGGTGCTCCCCACGGAGAGTAACTCTGTCGGATGAATCCCTTATCTAGCAATTCTTGCAGTTGTACTTGGAGTTCCCTAAGTTCAGCAGGTGCCATACGGTAAGGCGCCTTCGATACTGGAGCAACTCCGGGCATTAGCTCAATTTCGAATGAAATTTCGCGTTCCGGTGGAAGCCCTGGTAGCTCTTCTGGGAAGATATCCACATACTCCCTGATAACAGGTACATCTTCCGGTGTTAGCTTCATTTCGTGCTCTTTGTCCACCATGTTAACTAAATACCCTTGACAGCCATTAGCTAACATCTTCCAAGCTTTCATAGCCGAAACCAATCTGGTTGTTGAGTTCCGAGCTTGTCCGTGGAAACTGAACTCTTCCTCGCCATAAGGGTTGAAAATCACACAACGCTTCCGACAGTCGATCTTAGCGTTGTACTTGCTAAGGAAATCCATACCTAAGATCACATCGAAATCCTATAGCTTGATTACGATGAGATCTACATACAGTTCTCTGCCACAGATAATCACGGAGGTATTTCGTATCCAAAAATTGGACCACAAAACTTCTCCGGATGGCAAGGAGGTCTTAAAAGGTTGGCTTAATCTATCCACACCTCTTCCTAACTTCTGGGCGAACTCCAATGATATAAATAAATGTGTGGCACCAGAATCAAACAGGGCAATTGCTTCATAAGTGGTGATAGAGATCTGACTTGTCACCACATGTGAAGTGCTTGCTTCCGCATCACCCCTTATGTAGGCGTAGATTCGAGCTTGAGGCTCAGGAGCTTCCAATCTACCTTGGCCAATGGAAGGTCCTTCTAGTCTGGCCTGGGCCGCATGAAGCTGACTGCTTGTGTTCCTGTTCTGGTATGGAGGGTTATGGCCTTGCTTGTTCATGTTGCAATTCTTCGCAAAATGTCCCTCCTTCCCGCAAAGATAGCACGCGTTGGTCCCCATTCTGCAGACGCCCGGATGTTTTCTCCCGCACTTGTACATACCAGGTAGTCAGAGTTATTACCCTCATTTCCCCTGTTGTTCTTCTTTTGAGGGAAATTTTGTTGCTGGCCCTGTCCCGAGAAATTTCCTTTCCTCTTGTTCCTCCCAAACTGTTTGGAACTTTGAGCAGGGTTATTATTCTGGCCTTTCTGATTCGTCTCAGCACTCTGACGGGGCTGTGTCTGCTTAACAACGGCCTTTTCTTCCTTCTTGGCTTTGAAAAACTGCGCCTTTGCTTCCCTGTCCTGGTTGATCCAATATTCTGCCCTTATCGCTCTGCTCACGCAGTCGGATACCAGGGTAGGTGGGCTGCTTCCGGCACTAACTTGCTTGGCTATGTCTGTCCGGAACATCTTCATCATTCTCCGGACTTTTTCAGTTTCACTCGGTACCAGCTCCGGGCACAAGCGTGCTAATTGTTCAAACTTCTTAACGGCTTCCATCACCGTCATAGACCCTTGCTTAAAGCTGGTGAATTCGTCCTGTTGAGTGGCAAGGATTTCTCTGTTGTAGTACATACTACGAAACTCAGCCACAAAATGCTGCCAACTCATTGCCATGACATTTCGACGCATCTGAACGCTTATCCACCAGTGTCTCGCGTCCTTCTTAAGAGCAAACGAGGCACATAGAACCTTTTCCTGCTCGGTGAGCCGCATAAAATCCAGGATAACTTGGATATCTATCAACCAGTTGTCTGCGGCTATTGGGTCTGTCGTTCCCTCAAATTCAGGCGCTTTCATCCGCCTAAATCTCTCATACAGTAAGTCTTCTCTTACTGGAGGTGGATCTGCCGGTACCCCAGCAGGTGCTATTAGTACCTCAGCATATTGCGGAAAATTGGGCACTGGAGGTGCCATTGGAGCTGCTTGGTCCGCGGGTAAGGGAACCTCATTAACCTGGGGTCTTTGATTTAGCTGATCTAGTTGCTCTCTCAGCCGGTTTGTCTCTTGTTGTTGCTCTAGCAACTGCCGTTGTAAATTGGCTACAACGGTCGCTAGATCCGGCGCAGGTGGATTAACTGGTGCAGCCTTGCGCGTTCGAACCATCTTAATCTTCCTATTTAAATCATAAGAAAAGATATTATTAACTATTAATATCCTTTCTTTGCATTCATATCTTAACATATTGTAACAATATGCATTATGTCACAATATTCTCATACCATAATATTATATACTTATCATATCATATCGTAAACATTCATCACATTCGTATCATATCATTCATAATTGAGATTCCATACATCTCACATTTATCTGCCTTTTTATATATATACAAAAAGTACATCATATTTACTTTACTTATAATTACATTTTCTTTACATCATATATACATCATCAAAAATTTAGGATGGAAGTGTCTACCACTTTACCATCATACGTAGGTACAAGCCTATTGTCAAAAATAATAAGCTGGTACATATAGTTTCAAAAATAAAAACATACATATTTGGTCTAGTGATCTAAACCTAATCTAACTCCGCTACTGTAACAACCGAAACATCGGAGCCATCATCTTCATCATTGTCTGGGATCTCCTCGGGGTCCTCCTCGAAATCGTCGCCCTCATCGATCATAATTGGATCATGCATAAGTCATACGATGTTTGTTATGTTTTGTGAGATTATGTTGGTACATGCTGGGCGAAAGCTCATCAGTATATTCCATACTGTAGGTAGGATGCCTATAGCTTTACTTGGTGGGCCATGGAGACGATGCAGCAAGTGAAGGGTGGTGTGGGATACCACTATGCAGATTTTCCGCAACCTCTTTTGAAACAAATATATAAGTACATATATATAAGTATGAGACGAAGGTGATTTTAAGCTTGAGTTAAAAAAAAATATTTCCTCAAATTTTCAAGTGAGTTTAAGTATTTAAAACTGAGATGTAGTTTAATTAAGTACGGTAACGGCCCTGCGTAGGTCGGGGCTTTACACATACAATTATTTCATCAAACCCGTTTGGTGATTTTCACCAAACTTGGTTTCTAGGGTGTTCTAGGGTTTTCTTGAACCCTAGTTCAACATACAAGCATACCAATACAACAATCAGCCATTCAACATCATTCATAAACTTATGGGGACATATATCAAACACCTAATGGTCACACATATCATCTACATAATTTCTAGAGCATACATGTAACGACCCGCCTAGCACAGGCCGTTACCATACATACATACATACATACATGCGTACTCCTTTATTCGGCGTAACGTAAGCAGCGGAAATTTTTTTTTTTTTTTTTATATAATGCGAATACTTAAAACGTATAAACATATATAAGGATATTTGCATACGAATTAATTTACATAAAAAGATCAAAACGCGAAGCGGTTATAATTCCCCACATTTCACAGCTCGCCCTGCCCCGCTCGCCACCTTGCACCATCAGTTGCCTGTAGGTTGCTTACCTACAGCATATACGTAAGTCACGTGAGCTTTCGCTCAGCAAGTACAACATTTACATATCCACGACAATAAACATAACTCATCATACATAACTTCTCATAGCACACATATCATACTTAACTCATGCATAACATATTGAACTTATCATAACATACGTATTATTTCATACATCGCATAATATATGCATGAACCAATTATGCTCTTATTATGCCATCGTATTCATTCTTAACTTATCTTACTTATGGGCCCCTTATCTTGAGTGTACGTACGGGCGCGCAACTATGATTTGGTTGGGGCGGCCAAACCAATTCCAACTCAAACCACAGTCCAACCCGACCTAACGCGGGTCGGTACGACACAGGCAAGCTTGCTTGCCATCATACTACTTTTCATGAACTCATACTAGTTCTTATTAGTGAACATGCTTCGTGATGTCACTATTCATAACTCATGCTCATATCTTGACATTATATCTTTTTCTCATGCTAATGAACTTAACATAGTCATATATTAAACACAGTATCACTTACAGCAAACATACTTGCAAGTATACAACAAAAGCCTATGCTGTAGGCAGAGTTGTACTTACCTTGAGTACTGTAACGACCCGCTAGCACAGGCCGTTACCGTACATACATACATACATACGTACTTACATGCATACATACTGATACGTATAATAGCGGAATAAATTTTTTTTTTCTTTTTTTT
>CM046372.1:811797-843854 GCA_025413025.1 Ficus hispida | reverse complement strand
TGTTATAATTAGTATCCGATGTGATACGAACATGCTATTATGTTATGATATGATAAATATGATGATATGGCTATAATCAAGTACAATTATTATGGCACAACATATTGTGGTACAATATGATATAATTTACATAAAAGAAGAGATATTGAAAATATGGTAATATCTTTTCTTATAATTTTTATAGGAATTGGAAATGGTGCGTACACGTAAGACGGTACCAATTAACCCTCCTGAGCCTGATATCGCGACTGTGGTAGCAAATTTACAACGGCAATTGCTGGAGCAGCAACGCGAGACGGATAGACTGCGAGAGCAGTTGGCTCAGATAAATGATAGACCGCGTGTGAATGAAGTTCCCCGCATCATGATAGAGTACCCCCGATAGCACCGCAGGTACCCGAAGTACAACCAGAAGTCCGACAGGAAGTTCCGTTAGCACCAGTTGGGATTCCAGCGAATCTACCACCAGTACGGGAAGATTTGCTTTATGAGAGATTCAGGCGGATGAAGGCGCCGGAATTTGAAGGAATAATGGATCCGATCGCCGCTGACAATTGGCTGATAGACATCCAAGTTATATTGGATTTCATGAGGCTTTCGGAGCAAGAGAAGGTTCTTTGCGCTTCCTTCGCTCTGAAAAAGGATGCACGGCACTGGTGGATGACCGTTCAGATACGGCGAGACGTTGCGACCATGAGCTGCAGGATTTTGTCATGGAGTTTCGCAACATGTTTTATAATAGGGAGATCTTAGCAGCCCAGCAGGATGAGTTCTCCAATCTGAAGCAAGGATCAATGACTGTTATGGAAGCAGTCAAGAAGTTTGAGCAGTTAGCACGGCTATGCCCTGAGTTGGTACCCAACGAGACCGAGAAGGTTAGACGAATGATGAAAATGTTTCGTACCGACATTTCCAAGCAAGTGAGTGCTGGCAGTAGCCCACCTACACTGGTATCCGACTGCGTAAGCCGAGCAATAAGAGCAGAGTACTGGATCAACCAGGATAGGGAGGCTAGGGCTCAGATTTTTAAGGCAAGGAAAGAGGAGAAGGCCGTGGTTAAGCCGATGCAGCCCCGCCAAGGTACGGAGTCGAACCAGAAAGGTCAGATAAGCAGCCCTGGCCAAGGCTCCAAACAATTTGGGAAGTTTAAAAGGAAAGGAAATTTCCCTGGCTAAGGACCTCAGAAGAATTTCCCTCAGAAGAGGATTTCCGAGGAAATGAGGGAACCGTGCTGAGTTTCCGGTGTGCGCAAAATGTGGAAAGAAACACCCGGGAATGTGCAGATTGGGATCTAATGCTTGTTTCCTTTGCGGCAAGGAAGGGCATTTTGCAAGGAACTGCACCCTAAACAACCAAGGCCAGAACCTTTCTTATCCCAGCCGGAACCCCAACAGCCAACTCCATGTAGTTCAAGCAAGGCTGGAAGGACCCTCGATCACTCAGGGAAGATTAGAGGCTCCTGAACCCCAGGCCAGAATCTACGCTTACACAAAGGGAGATGTAGAAGCAGGGACTTCGCATGTGGTGACAGGTCAGGTTTCTATCGCCACTTATGATGCTGTTGCTTTATTTGATTCTGGTGCTACGCATTCTTTTGTATCTCTAGAGTTCGTCCAGAAGTTAGGAAGAGGGATGGATGTTTTGAAGCAGCCTTTCAAAACCTTCTTGCCATCAGGCGAAACCTTGTGGTCCAACTTTTGGATTCGCAACACTTCTGTCATTCTCTGTAATAGAGAATTGTTTGTTGATCTCATCGCGATCAAGCTTCAAGATTTCGATGTGATCTTAGGGATGGACTTCTTGGGAAAATACAATGCCCGGATTGACTGTCGAAAACGTTACGTTGCGTTTCATCCCTGTGGCGAGGAAGAGTTTATCTTCTATGGACAGACTCACCATCCAGCAACCCGACTGATTTCTGCAATGAAGGCGTGGAGAATGTTAGCTAATGGTTGTCAAGGATATTTAGCTAACATGGTGGACAAAGATCGGGAAATAGAGTTGACACCGAAAGATATCTCCATTATAAGGGAATATGTGGATGTCTTCCCGGAGGAGCTGCCAGGACTTCCGCCGGAGCGTGAAATATCATTCGAGATCGAGTTGTTACCTGGAACCGCACCGATATCGAAAGCACCCTATCGAATGGCACCTGCCGAGCTTAGGGAACTCCAAGTGCAGTTACAGGAACTTCTTGACAAGGGTTTCATCCGACAAAGCTACTCTCCATGGGGAGCGCCAGTGTTGTTTGTAAAGAAGAAGGATGGATCTTTGCGTATGTGTATCGACTACCGGGAGCTAAACAAAGTAACGATCAAGAACAAGTATCCTCTTCCGAGGATTGATGATCTGTTTGATCAGCTCAGAGGAGCGGTAGTATTTTCGAAGGTCGATCTGCGTTCAGGTTATCATCAGCTTAGGATCAAGGAGTCTGATATCTCTAAGACAGCCTTTCGAACTCGTTATGGGCATTATGAGTTTTTGGTTATGCCTTTTGGATTAACCAATGCCCCAGCTGCATTCATGGACCTTATGAATCGAGTATTTAAGGAATACCTGGATAAGTTCGTCATTGTTTTTATTGACGATATTTTGATCTATTCAAGGTCCAACGAAGAACACGAGCATCACCTTAGGCTGGTGATGGAAATTTTGAGACGGAATCAGCTGTATGCCAAATTCACAAAGTGTGAATTTTGGCTAGAAAAAGTGCATTTCTTGGGCCATGTAGTACTAAAGGAAGGGATTTCTGTGGACCCTGCAAAGGTGGAAGCAGTCAGTACGTGGCCAGCACCCAAGAATGTCACGGAGATAAGGAGCTTTCTTGGACTAGCAGGATATTACCGACGGTTTGTTGAAGGATTCTCCAAGATTGCTGCACCCCTTACCGCCCTTACCAGAAAAGGGAAGAATTTTGATTGGACCCAGAAATGTGAGGAAAATTTCCAGGAGTTAAAAAGGAAGTTGACAAGTGCACCTGTGCTAATAATTCCTGATGTAGAAGCAGGAAACTTCGTCATCTACAGCGATGCCTCGAAAAGCGGCTTAGGAGCTGTGCTGATGCAGAGCGGGAAAGTAGTGGCTTACGCATCCCGTCAGCTGAAAACTCATGAAAGAAATTATCCCACTCATGATTTGGAGCTCACAGCGGTAGTTTTCGCTCTCAAAATTTGGAGGCACTATTTGTACGGAAACAAATGTGCAATCTATACTGACCATCAGAGTCTCAAGTACATCTTCACGCAGAAGGAGCTCAACATGAGACAGCGCAGATGGCTAGAGCTCGTAAAAGATTATGATTGCGAGATCCTTTACCACCCAGGCAAGGCGAATAAAGTAGCAGACGCCTTAAGTAGGAAATCTGTAGGCATGTTGATGTCTATTGAAGCATTTCCTAAGCCTTTACAAAGGGAGATTTCTGAGTTTAATTTGGAGATTTTGATGGGAAAATTATCTTCTCTGACTATTCAGTCCGATTTGTTGGAATCCATCAAGTCACACCAAGAAAAGGATTCCTTTTTGCTGAAAACTCAACTGTTTGGCAGAAAAAGTGATGAGTTCAAAACCTCTACAGATGGCGTCATCTACTTCAAGGAGAGGATTTGCGTTCCCAACTTCGAGGTCTTGAAGAATCAGATTTTGTCCGAAGCACATATGACACCTTACTCAGTACATCCAGGAGCTTCCAAGATGTACAAAGACCTTCGCGAGAATTATTGGTGGCCCAGTATGAAGAATGAGATAGCTGAATTCGTGTCGAAATGCCTAACTTGTCAGAAAGTTAAGGCTGAACACCGACATCCTGGTGGAGAACTGCAAAAGATAGAGCTTCCTGAATGGAAATGGGAGCAGATTACTATGGATTTCATAGTAGGATTACCCAGGACGTCAAGTGGGAATGACATGATTTGGGTTATCGTGGATAGATTAACCAAATCAGCCCACTTTATTGCCATTAAGGCCACCTTTTCAGTGGAAAAATTAGCTGAGATCTTCGTTTTTCAGATCGTCAGATTTCATGGAGTTCCAAAGTCGATCATTTCAGATCGTGATGGACGATTCACCTCTCGATTTTGGAGCAGTGTTCACAACGCTATGGGGACGAAATTGAAGTTCAGTACGACATTTCATCCCCAAACAGACGGTCAGTCAGAGCGAACTATCCAGACACTGGAGGACATGCTGAGGTCATGTGTATTAGATTTCAAGGGCAATTGGGACCAGAAGCTTCCTTTGATCGAATTCTCCTATAACAACAGCTATCATGCTTCAATTGGTATGGCTCCATTCGAAGCATTGTATGGAAGGAAATGTCGATCTCCTATCCATTGGCAGGAAGTTGGTCAGAAACAGCTGCAAACCACAGACTTCATCCGAAAGACCTCCGAGGATATCAAGAAGATCAGGCAAAGGCTCGACATAGCTTTTAGCAGACAGAAAAGCTATGCCGATAAGCGTAGGAGGCCTTTAGAATTTAAGTTGGTGATGCTGTTTTCATCAAGATTGCTCCCATGAAAGGAGTAATGCGGTTTGGGAAGAAAGGGAAGCTAAGTCCAAGATATACGGGACCATTTGAGATCCTTGAAAGGATTGGAAAAGTAGCATATAAGCTTGCCCTACCGCCAGAATTAGCCTCGATGCACAATGTTTTCCACGTTTCAATGCTAAAGAGGTATATATCGGACCCTTCCCATGTACTTAGTCAGGAACCAGTAGAGGTTCAGACTGATTTAACTTATGAGGAGAAGCCAGTTCGGATTCTGGATCGGGAAGAAAAGGTCCTAAGGAATAAAACCATTCCTATGGTTAAAGTATTATGGCGAAACCACAAGGTTGAGGAAGCAACCTGGGAATTGGAGGACGACATGAGAAAGAACTACCCCGATTTGTTCTAATTTTCGAGGACGAAAATTTATAAGGAGGGTAGATTGTAAGATCTAGAAAATTCAACGTCATAATTTCTCATATAGAAATTTAATGTGTATCATAAGGGTATTTATGAAAAAGCCCGGCTAAGGGTTTTTATTAAATTTCATGAGTTCTTATGGCTTCGTAAGACTCAAATATGATCGCTTAGTCAAGTCTATGATCTTTTGTGTTCAAAAGATAGAAAATTCTATGATTTTCTTGAAAGTCAACGTTTGACCGAAAAAGTCAAAGTTGACCATGAAGGTCAAAGTTGACCATGAAAGTCAAAGTTGACCCGAGAAGTCAAAGTTTGACTAAAGAGGTCAACTATGTGGCAAAACTTAAGTGTGTTAAGCAGTATAGGTTGTATACTGAGAAAAACCATTTTTACGGATAAAATAGTTAGAATTAAATCTAAAACCGCCATAGAAAAATCAAGCACCTTAAATAGATTATCAAGGGCCAAAGGACTTGAAGCGAAAAGAAAAGTTTTTCGTACCGTCCATTTTATGACAGATAAATTTTGGAATGAAATTTAATTTATGATACTGTGTATTAAGTAACACAGTATTAACAATACCTGTTTTGGCTATAAATGGACTGCTTATCAAAGTTTAAAGCCAAACAAGCCTTTAAAGAGGATGACATCACCCTATCCATTAATTATGACATCAATTGGATTTAAGCTAAATTAGGAAAGTAATTTGGAGGCTTCTAGACCATGAGTTGGCCGGCCACCTCACCCCCTTTTTGTGTAAAATGTTGGTTTTTGGGGGAGTTTTTGGCAATTAAGCAAAGTTTCCCAACCTCTATAAATAGGTGCTGATTTTATTCAAAAAAAATCAGAAAAACCAAGCCAAATTCTGCCCAATTTTCTGCACCAAAGCCGACCCCAAGCTGCCAAAGAAAAACCAAAACCAAAAACAAAAATCCAAGAGCCAAGGTTGTAGGAAGAGTTCGGATTTTGTTGGAAGCAAGAAACTAGTGCTGAAAAAAAATTGTGGAGCCTATTTTGATCAAGTGGCCGACTGTAGGGGGCTGAATTAGAGAGTGAGAAAAACTGTAGGAAGGCCTTAAGGAGTGCTGGAATTGGTGGCTGGAATTCGGGTGGTGCAGCAGCCAAGGGCCAGAAATTTTTTGGGCAATTCCTAGGAGTGGCCGGTTGTCTAGGAGCAAGGGAGGAGTAGAAAAAAATTGGACCAAACCCTAACCAATTTAGGGTTCACTAAGGTAATCCTCCCATGACCTTATTCTCTTCAATTAGAGCTCAATTTGAAGTTTATTTGTATTACAAGTCTGAAATTGTAAGAGCATAAGCTCTAAGTTATTTTTCGGCCCTAGATTAGGTTATGTGCTTGATTGTAGATTAAGGGTGGTTGCTGATTTTTATTATGGTATGATTTAAGTATGCTTGCTTGATGTATGTGGATTGTATGCTAGCTAATTTGCAAGAATTATATGCCCCTAATAGGTTCGGTTATGAACTAGAACATGGATTTAGGTCAAATGGCAAAATTGGTGTAATTATGCATGATTTAATTTTCTGCAAACCGTAATTTTTGGGGAAAGAATAATGGCTTGCATGAATGAGTTTTAATTTGTGTTTAAAAAGAAATCGATGTTAGAAAGGCGCTGTATGATTGACTTAGGCTCCCGCTGAGTTCGGTTGAGGTAGTGTGCTCGTTTTAGGACCAAATACGATTAGGAGATAGAAAACTGGTCATTCGGATTCATTCTGCCCAGTTTTCTGGAATTGCAAATTTGAGGCCCTTAGAGGCCGAATCTTACAAAAATCAAAACATGAAAGTTTTAGAGTAAGGTTTTTCCTAGAGGGCAACGCGGACAGTTTTCACAAATAAGACTCCAACGGCCTTCGTTTTTATGGAAAACCGAGCCTGACTGTGCCCAGTTTTATGCACGGCCAGGAGATTTAAAAACGGGTAAATGAATGAGTTAAGTTCCGAACTGGGTTTTGCACAAAACATGAAAGTTTTAGGATTTTCTAAGATCTAAAACTTTCATGAAGAAAAGTTTTTCAGATTCGGTCTGGATTTCTAATTAAAAATTGGGGTTTGAATACTGTGTAGGAAATCGGAAATTCTGCACAGGATTTTCTAAAAACAGAAAAACTGTCCCAAAGGCAGTTATCAGTGTTTAATCGTTTTTGTGGTTTAAAACCCAACGTTTTAACTACTAAAACTGTTTCACGGATCGTTTTCACCCTTTAACATTTTATAAAACCAAATCATATGATTTCAAGGATTTTTAAAGAAAACTATAAGTTTTCAAAAGTAGTTTTACAAACAAAATTCGGTGAGCAATAACCGGAAAAAGATACCGAGTTATTGGTTTGGGCCCGAAGCCCAAGGGTTATCCAACGTAACCCAATAAGAGATTAAGTTAAATGATCAGGGCCCTTGGCTCAAGGGTTACCTAGGGGATTATTTTAATCACCCATTAAGAATGTTTTCAATGCGGTTAGTTGGGGGCATATAACAAAGAATAAATGGAACGTTGGTACAGATTACCAACAAATTAAAAGTTAGGATTTCAGAATCCTGACACAATGTCCTTTGTCATAGCAGGAAATAATCTGCTATCTCGTCCCAATCAGGAGCGGCGTATCAGTGGACATTTAGCTCGAGGTAAGTACAACTCCGCCTACAGCATAGGCTTTAGTTGTATACTTCCTCAAGTATGGTTGATAAATGCTATAGTAGATGTTGCGATGCATGTTAGGTGTGATTGATATTAAGTTATGTTTATGAAATGTTATGTGAATGGTTTAAGAATTTATTATGCTATGATGCATGAAATTATGATATGATTTACGTCTTAGGAATTTGTGACATCGAGACATGATCACTAATTCTAAATAAGAGTAAGATAAGATAAGAAATTATGGCAAGCAAGTTGCCTGTGTCGTGCCGACCCGCTCATAGGTCGGGTTGGACTATGGTTTGAGTTGGAAATGGACTGGCCGCCCCAACCAAATCATAGTTGCGCGCCCGGTACGTACACTTATGGGGCCCATAAGCAAGATAAGCAAGATAAGCAAGATAAGCAAGATAAGCAAGATAAGTAAAATAAGCAAGTATGATAAGACAAGTTATGAATGAAAGAAGTAAGCATAATGAAGCATAATTGGCCCATGCATGATTTAGATAGAATATGTTATGTTAGATAAATTATGTTATACTATGATTGAATGTATTATGATTAAATAGAAAATGTTATGTCATGATTGAAAATGTTATATGGAATATGTTAGGTTGAATGGACGATGTTATGTTTGATTGAATTCTGTTTAACATTGGTAATCGTTGCGGATAATTATGTTGTACTTGCTGAGCGAAAGCTCACGTGTCTTACGTTTATGCTGTAGGAAAGCAACCTGTCAGCAATTTTTGATACAAGATGGCGAGCGGGGCAGGGTGAACTGTGAAGTGAGTGGGATAATCTGCCGCCACGCGTTTTGTTTCGTTTATGTATAGTATTTAACATTCGACTGCGAACATCGTCTTATATATTACTTCCGATCGTATATCGCTTTTCCTTTTATATGCACTATATGTATATAAAAAAAAAAATTTCTGCTGTTTTCGCTACGTAAGTAAGTAAGAATGAATGCCATTATGTATGTATGTACGGTAACGGCCTGTGCTAGGCGGGTCGTTACAACTTCCTGCACTTACTTGCTTAGCAATATCCATCCGAAACATCTTCATCATTTGTTTTACTTTCTCTATTTGGTTCGGTATGAGTTCGAGACATAGGCGGCCTAGCTGTTCAAATTTCTTAATAGCTTCCATAACTGACATCGATCCTTGTTTTAAACTATTTAACTCGTCCTGCTGAGCGGCAAAGATTTCCCAGTTTTAGTACATTGCCTTAACTCAGCTACGAAATCCTGCCAACTCATGGCCGCAATATTTCTACGCATTTGCACTGTTATCCACCAATGCCTAGCATCCTTTTTAAGTGCAAACAAAGCACAAAGAACTCTTTCTTGCTCTGTGAGTCCCATGAAATCCAAAATAACTTGGATATCCATCATCCAGTTATCGGCCTCTATCGGGTCCGTAAGACCTTCAAACTCAGGTGCCTTCATTCGCCTGAATCGCTCGTACAATAAATCTTCCTGAACTACGGGTGGGTTCGCTTGCATCCTAGCGGGTGCTAACGGAACTCCGAATTTCCGCGGAACCCCTTGACGAACCTCCGGCATTTAAGACTAAGGTTTAAGTTAATGTAACGCCCCAGCCGTCCACGTAGGGCTGACTACGTAAATGTGGGCCGTTACTATGCTTGCTTAACTTAAAACTTAGTCTTAAATACTTAACCTTATAGAAAATTTCAGAATAATTTTTTTTTTCTTTAAACTTTATTTTAAAATCACAACTTAAAAACATCACATATGTAACATGGTACATATTCCTTAAAACATATATATACCACTTGATAATTTAAACAGTTTGCGGAAAAACTTACGTAGTGCTATCTCATACCGCTCTTCACTTGCTGCATCGTCTCCATGGCCCACCAAGTAAAGCTGCAGGCATTTTACCTACAGTATGGAATATACTGATGAGCTTTCGCCCAGTAAGTACAAACATAATCTCACAAAAACACAAGAAATATCGTACAACTTATGCATGAACCAATTATGTCCAATTATGAATCTTTTATGCACTTGAACTTATTATCTTGATTACATATGGGCCCCTTGTGTGTACGTATCGATTGCGCGCATTCCACAGAAAGTTAAGGTTTGCAAGGTCCCTAACAAGTCTGGGAATCATGAAACATAACCCTTCTACATCAACAGAAGGTCTGAGAATTTTCTTGAATATACATGATCCTCCCGCATCAACAGGAGGTTGGTACGACACTTTACTTGTCTTGATTTAGTCTTAGTCTTGTATATATATATATATATATTTTTTTCAAGACTAAGAATTTTTACGTGTGATCTTATTAATCATGATGTACATGATGCATAGATATAGTATGACATAAAAATCACTAACATCTAATAACTTGTGATATATTAATAAAGCATGGCTTGTCTTGACTCGACATGACTTATCATAACATATCATAGCTTGACGTAATCTAACATACATGACTTGATATAACACGGCATAACATAACATAACACACATGGAAACATATCATATACTAGAAAATAGTTTACTATTTTTCATACTGTAGGTGAGGTTTGTAGTTACCTGGTATTGTATGTCTTAGGTTTCGTTGCTCCAAATTAGGTCGCAACAACAAGTTTTGTCCTGCTATTTAAAAAAACATAGGATAAGGATCCTATAAATCATAATCATAGAATGTTGGTAACCTAACCAATATCCCTGAGAAATCTTAGTTATATGTGCCCCCACATCTATTTATGATATCTAGTTTGGTTACTTGCCATAACCCTAGGGCTCAAGACCCAATCCATACTTAAATAGTATCTTATTAGATTACTAATCTTACTAAGGCCTAATTACTTTAGAGTAACACCCTATTAGATTACTAGCGGTAATTATAGGGTAAGGCCCAATCTGATAACTCAGTATCCTAACCGGTTACTAAAGGTTATCTCTGATAAAAACCGTATCTCAATACAATTATAACTTTTACGTAAAGACAGTTAAAAACTGTCAAACTTTGAAAGCAAAACCATAAAAATAGTTTCTTAATTTAAGTGTCAGTGTATGTGCAGAAATTTCCTGCTTTTGTACTGTTTTTTTTTTTTTTGAAAATCCTGTACATGAGTTTCCTATTACCTGCACAGTTTTGGAAAATCAGCTTTTATCATAAAATCTGTTTAGAATCTAAGAAAACTTTCTTCATGAAAGTTTTAGATCTTGAAACATATTACAACTTTGGTTTTTTGCACAAAACCCAGTTCTGCCTTTAACTAATCTGTTTTCCTTGTTGAAGTCCCCAAGCCGTGAGCACAAGTCTGACCTGCCCAGGAGTTTCAAGCCTCAGATTTTAATAAAAACAGAGGCCTTTGGAGCTTATTTTTCAAAATCTATCTACACTGTCCACTAGGAAAACCCCTTCTCTACAACTTTTTAGTTTTAACTTTTTTCAAATTCGGCGTCTAAGGGCCTCAAAATCGACTTTCCAGAAGGCTGCCCAGTTTTACCCGAAAACTGGCAGTTTTGCTCTTAGTCAAGTTTTACGTAAAATTACACGTACACTACCTCGAACGGTTAAGACCGTGAGCCTAAGTCAAACATGTAACACTTTCTAACATAAGATCTCATCATGCATACATTCATACATTCTCATACAAGGGCAAACCCTTGGGTGTTCTTGCACCAAGCTAGGGTTAGCAAAACTTTTGATTTGCATCACCATTCATCATTCAAGCTTCTAATCTAGCTCAAACATAAACATGCATAACGTACAACTTCATAGGCATGTTGGGGACATATCACAAATACTTAAAAGGCATGCATGCAAACCCTAATATCATGCAACCATAATCACCTAATCATGCACCAAAACATAAATTGAGACCTTGAGACCCTAATCAAGCACATAATAAGCACTAAACCCATTGCATGAAAATAAAAGAATGAGCTTAAGCTCTTACATAACCAACTTGAAAATACACTTAAATCTCTAAATTGAAGCTCAATTAAAAAACTTAGGGCCAAGGCAGATTTACCTTAATCAACATAAAGGTTGTGCTAGGTTTTGGGTCTAAACTTTGTTTCCCCTTGCTCTTCACCATAGCCGGCCTTCCCCTCTAATTGGGTTTCCAACTTTTCGGCCATAATCACATGAAAAACATACACATAAACATCTTGTTCCAAACTTAATAAAAGAATTAAGGGTTTAGAGGTTTACCTTAACCTATTCAAGGGTTTAGATGGCTTGATTCCAACTTTTCCTTTTTTCCTTGCCACCCTCCATAACCGGCCTTCCCTCCCAATGGGGTTCCAAAATTTTTGGCCACTCAACTTGAGCTCCCCACCAAGTCCGGCCACCACCACCAAGCTTTCTCACCTCACCCCCCCCCCTTTTTTTTCTTCTTTCTTCCTTACTAGGGTTCGGATTTTAGGGGCAAATGGTGAGGGAAAAATTTTTCAATAATTTTGGGGCATTTCCACATTTTTGTGAACAAAAACTGCCCCCCTCCACCGATTTATAGGTGATTTGAACTTTTCAAAATTACCAAAAAGTCCTTGAACTAGGATTTATTTTTATTCCTAAAATTACATTCTAGTCCTTAAGAGCAAAATATTTGCTAATTAGTCCCTCTAGGTGGCCGGCCATTACATGCCTTGGAGCCCAAGAAATTTGCTTACATCATCACGACATCATCATGCTTACTGTAACGCCCCAACCTACGTAGGGCCGTTACCATACATACATGAACTTACATAACTGCTTAAACCTTCTTGGAAAATCGAGAATAAATTTTTTTTTTTCAAACTTACATATAAAATAGGGCTGCTTGTATAGAAACTTATCAGGCATACATAATTCTTACAACTTGCTTGAGTCTTTAAATCCTCATATTTTTGTACAACATAACTTACTTTAAAATCTAAGTGTATATATTTTAAACTTAACAGATTTTGCGGAAAATTTTGCGTAGTTGTATCCCACACCGCCCTTCACCCGCCGCATCATCCACCTGGCCCACCAATTAAGCTACAGGCCTCTTACCTACAGTATGAAATATACTGATGAGCTTTCGCTCAGCAAGTACAAACATAATCTCACAAAATGTAATAAATGTCGTGCAACTCATGCATGAATCAATTATGAGTCTTTTATAACCAATTATTGACTTGAACTTATTATCTTGTTTAACATGTGGGCCCCTAGTGTACGTACCAAAAGCACGCAAGCCTCAGAACGTCAGGGTTTGCAAGGCCCTTAACCATTCTGGAAAACATGAACATGACCCTTCACGTATCAACGGAAGGTTGATAATCATAAACTTGAAACATACTTGATCCTCCCGCATCAACGGGAGGTTGGTACGACACCTTACTTGTCTTGGTTTAGTCCTAGTCTTATTATATTTCCAAGACTAAGAATCTTTACATGTGATCTTAATAGTCATGACGCACATGAACTAGACATGGCATAACTTGATGTATCATGGCTTAACATGACTTAACATGGCTTATCGTATCATAACATGGCATAACATGGCATATGGCATAACATAACATGGCATAGCATAGCATGACATAGCATAAACTTGACATAACATGTAATCATGTCATTTACTTGAAAATAGATTACTATTTTCCATACTGTAGGTGAGGTTTGTACTTACCTCGTCTACTATGTCCGCAAGTGTCTCGCTCCAAGTCCGGACACAACAACATGTTATCTCCTGCTATAATAAAGGATATAGGTAATGATCTAAAAATGTTGGGGATCTAACCAACATTCATGCATAACCATAGTTATATGCCCCCCTATATGATATCTTACTTGTCTTAGCCCATATTTAAACTTGATATCTTGTTGGGCTACATTGGATAACCCTGGGCTTTGGCCCAGTCCAATAACCTGGATATCCTTCCAGATTACGTTGGTCAATCCAGTCTCCATTTCTTGGGTCCAAAATTTTCTTTGGATTTTCTTTGGAAAAACTTAACATTTAGGTCCTTTTTAATCAAAAATCCTTTGTTCAACTTTTAAAAAATTATAATTCTTGAGTAGGATCTGTAAAATCAATAAGTATTGAAAACTGTCCTTGGAACAGCTTTCCACAGTCAAACCATCAGTGTATGTGCAGGAATGTCCTTTTCCGGCACTGTTTTAGAAAATCCTGAGTAGGAATTTCTTATTTCCTGCACAGTTTTAGAAATCCAATTGTATTTAAAAATCTGGGTCGAATCCAAAAAAGTTTTCTTCATGAAAGTTTTAGACCTTGAAAAATTTTACAACTTTCATGTTTTATTCAAAATGCAGTTCGGACTGTATCCTACTCTTATTTCCTGTTGAACCCACCTGGCCGTGCATGAACTCTGGGCACGGTTAGGCTTTTACGTTACCCACTAGGAAAAACCATTCTCTACAACTTTTATATTTTAAGTTTTCCCAAATTCGGCTTCCAAGGGCCTCAAAATTAGCTTTCCAGAAAACTGGCCAGTGTTACCCGAACTGGCAGTTTTTATGCTTAGATTCGGTTTACGTCCTAATACGCGAACACTATCTCAATCGGCCGTAACCGAGAGCCTATACCAGTCATGCAGCGCTTTCTAACGTTCATTCCATCATCATTCATTCATACAATCACATTCAAACCCTTAGGCAGATTTGGGGACATACAACCATGCAAACCCTAATTTCCATGCAATCAATCACATAAGCATACATATCTTGAAATTAAAACCACCTAAGCACCATGATCAAGCACAACCCTGAAATTTATAAACTATGGCAGAAAATTAAATTGAGCTTATGCTCTACAATTCCAACATTGAAATACACTTAAATCTCCAAATTGAAACTTGAATTGAAAAGCCTAAGATCAAAGAGGCTTACCTTACTCAATTCAAGTGGTTTGCTCAACTTTTTCCCCTTTTTCCTAGTACCACCACAACCGGCCTTCCCTCTAAATGGATTCCAAAAATTTTTGAACCTTTGCTTGCTGTTTCAATCAAGAAAACCGACCAACCCTTGCACCAATTCTCTTGCTATACACTTTTTTTTTCTTCCTAGAGTTCGGATTTTTTAGAGGAAATGGGTGGAGAAATTTTTGGGCATAGTTTTGCTGATTTTTCTGATTTTTTTGAAGCCAAAACCGACCGCCCCCCTCAAGCCTATTTATAGCTGAAAATTATTTTAATTTTGGATTTATTTTTAACCCAAAATTTACTAAAATACCCTTGGGACAATAATATTTGCACAAAATTTTGCAAAAATACCCTCCAAGTGGCCAGCCATTAGGTGTTAGGTGTCCTCCTAATATTTTTTCCACTTTTCTTTAATCAAGAATGATGTCATAAATTCAAGATAAGGTGATGTCACCCTTAAGGCCTTGTTTGGCCTTTCCTTTATAATGCAGTCCACTTTTATGCTACACAGATATTTCTAATATTGTTATTAACTAATAACAGTATTTTATACTGTACTGTAGTCCAAAATTTATCTGTGTAAAAATGAACTGTATTGTAATAACTAGAATTTTACAACATTACGATTTCTTGTATAGAAATTTGAATTGTACCATGATGGTATTTATGAAAGAATCCGGTTAAGGATTTTTAATGAGAATTGTGAGTTCTTATGCTTTTATAAGACTCAAAAATGATTTCTTAGTTAAGCATGTGACCTTTTGAGTAAAAAAGGTATAAAAATGTTATGATTTTATGTTGGTCAAAGCTTGATTAAGAAAAGTCAAAGTTGACCAAGAAAGTCAAAGTTGACCAAGGAAGTCAAAGTTGACCCGATAGGTCAAAGATTGACTGGAAAAGTCAACTATGTGACGACAATGAAGTATGACAAGCCGTATAGGAAATATACTGCGAAAAACCATTTTTTCAAATAAAATGGATCAAGTTATATTTAAAACCACTATAGAAAAAAATCAAGCACATTAAATAGGTTATTAAGGGTCAAAGAGTTTTAAGCGAAAAGAGAATTTTTCGTACAGTCCATTATTAGACAGATAAATTTTGGACTGCAGTTTAGCAGTCAGTACTGTGGAATAATGACCACAGTATCAACAATATCTGTTTTGGCCTTAAGGAGGACTGTCTATTAAGGAAATAAGGCAAACAAGCCTTATCTAAACAATATGACATCATTATTGATTTAGTTAAAATTGGAAAGAAACTTGGAAGCTTCTAGTATGCAAGGTGGCCGGCCAGCTAAGAAGGCTTTTGAGCAATTTTTAAAGTTTTCAAGGGCCTTTGAGCAAAGTGGAAGAGTTTTCATTCACCTATAAATAGGTGGCCATTTGAACATATTTTTGTTCACAAAAATAGAAAAAAGCAACTAAACTTTGGCAAATTTTTTCCTCAAAAATCTGAACTTAAGAGCAGCCAAGAAAGAAAGAAAAAGTTTGAAAAATCAAAGGAAAAGTGTTCTAGGGTGTTCAGATTTCACTAGGAAGCAAGCCAAAAAGTTGAAAAAATTTTGGGAACCAACTTGGCCAAAGTGGCCGGTTGTAAGGAGATAGGAAAAGGAAAGGAAAAAGTGAAGGGAAAAAGTGTTGGGAGGTGGCTGAGATTATGAGTGGCCAGTTGCTTATTGGACCTAAGTGGCTGGAAAATTTTGGTGCTCATTTGTTAGAGCAAGGCCGGTTGTGGTACCAAGGAGAAAGGGAGAAAGAGGTTTGGACCCAAGCAAACCCATTCCTTGAATTGATAGAGGTAAAATTCTCTTGGACCCTAAGCTTTCAATTCAAGCTTTAAATTGAGGATTTAAGTGTATTTCCAAGTGGGTTTGTAAGAGCATAAGCTCACTTTAAATTTTCTGCCCTAAATTAGATTTTTGATTATGTGCTTGATTAGGCATTAAGGGTGGTTTGATTATGAGTTTTGATTATGTTTATGTTATGTGATTAATAGGGTTGCATGATAGATAATGTTATATGTCCCCAAATCTGTCCAACAGAATTTAAAATGATATGCTAGGGTGCTAGAGTGAGTTATGAATGCAATGGTTTGAAGAAAGCCAAAACCATGCAAACCCTAACCCTATGTGATGCAATTTTGTTGATTGACTTGCATGGACATGTTTGGGTATCATATAAGTTAAATTGGGATGTTAGAAAAATGTTGTATGTTGATCCTAGGCTCCCGCTGTGGTCGGTTGAGGTAGAGTGCACGAATTAGGACGAGAAACTAATAAAAGAATGAAAACTGCCAATTCGGGTTCAAGCTGGCCAGTTTTTTGGAAAGCCAGTTTTGAGGCCCTTAGAAGATGATTTTGGAAAAATCTAAAATATGAAAGTTGTAGAAATGGCCTTCATTTTTATGAAAACCCGAGCCTGACTGTGCCCAAGCCCTATGCACGGCCAGGTGAGTTCAACAGGGAAAATGAGTAGGTTAGAGACCGAATTGGGTCTCGAGTTAAACACAAAAGTTTTAGGGTTTTTCAAGCTTTAAAACTTTTATGGAGAAAAATTTTCCAAATTCATCCTTTATTTTTAAATAGAAAATTGGATTTCAAAACTGTGTAGGAAACAGGAAATTCCTGCACAGGGTTTTCTAAAACAGTGCAGGAAAAGGGCATTCCTGCACATACACTGACTAATTCACAGTAAGAAACTGTTCCAGAGGCAGTTTCTATTTTTAATGGTTTTTATAAAGACCCATTCATAAGATTTCAAGTTTTATAAAGATTTTGAGGAAAAGTGAGTTTCAAATCCTAAGTTTTCCAAAGTAAAGAAAAAGGGTTTTGAACCAAGTTGAATGAGCAATAACCGGGAAGATACCGAGTTATTGGTTTGGGCCCGAAGCCCAAAGGTTATCCAACGTAACCCAATAGAATAGTAAGAATTACTAGTTGGGCCTAAAAACCAGGGTTAGTCAAGAGTAACCTAATGGGAAGAATTTCTAAGAAAGCTTAGGCCCAAGGTCAGGTTTAATAACCTAACACAGTTATGGAAGGCTGTTTAGCCAAGGTTACTTTATGTGACCAATCAAAGTACGCTCTAAGTGTGCTAAACCCTAAACCCTAGGGTTATCCGTGATACTGAGAAAGTATCCGGCATTGTTTTAAGGAGGGGGGCATATAACTACAACTAGGTATGAATGTTGGTTTGATTACCAACATTATGCAAGAACAGAATTCTTACCGTATGTCCTTTGATATAGCAGGAGATAGCCTGCGGAGGTATCCTGACTTGGATCAACACATCACTGGACATAGTGTACAAGGTAAGTACAACTCCGCCTACAGCATAGGCTTTTGTTGTGATACTTACCCAAGTATGTTTGGTGTATATGATGTGATGATGTTATGTTTATGATATGGCTATGTTAAGTTCATGATTATGAGAATAAGGTATAATGTTAAGAGATGAGTATGATTTATGTATAGTGACATCACGAAGCATGTTCACTAATAAGATCAAGTATGAGATAATGAAAAGCAAGTATGATGGCAAGCAAGCTTGCCTGTGTCGTACCGACCCGCGTTAGGTCGGGTCGGACTGTGGTTTGAGTTGGAAATGGACTGGTCGCCCCAACCAAATCATAGTTGCGCGCCCGGTACGTACACTTATGTAAGGGCCCATAAGTATGATAAGTAAGATAAGCTATGAAAGACCAAGTGAGCATAATAAGAGCATAATCGGTTCATGCATATATTATGCGATGTTATGTTAAGTTATGATAAGATATGTTATGTACGATGACTTAAGTATGATAAGTATGATATGCCATGATATGTGAGGTTATGACGATTTATGTTTGTGTTTATTTGTCGCGGATATGTATGTTGTACTTGCTGAGTGAAAGCTCACGTCTTACGTCTATGCTGTAGGTAAGCAACCTACGGGCAACTGATGATACAAGATTGCGAGCGTGACAGGGCGAGCTGTGAAATGTGGGATTAATAGCCGCTACGCTTTTTGTTCTTTTTATGTATATTATTTCGTATTCGAACATCGTTTATATTATTATGAATTTCGCTTATCCACACCGTATAAAAAAAAAATTTCCGCTGTCTACGCTTATTAAGTAAGTACGTATGTATGTGTGTATGGTAATGGCCTGTGCTAGGCGGGTCATTACAGAGTTGGTATCAGAGCGGTTCCCTGCTACCCAATTTCACAGTATGCCTGTCGTCGCCGCCATCATTGTAAGTGATTTTATTTTATTTGTAAATAATTATTATGCGCTTATGTTTTGATAGACCCGACGTTATGGATCCCGCTCGAGTAGATGAGGATCGACGAGCAGTGACGTCATTCTACGAGTCGCATCCCATGATATTTGATGGTACGAGACGGACGGTGTCATTAGCAGCATGGCTATACGACATGGAGCAGATTTTCCGTCTTTTTCATATTGAGGATCGACTACAGGTCTCGTTAGCCAGTCGGTGTCTTGCAGTAGACGCTCGACTGTGGTGGATGACAATAGGAGAGAGAGAGATGCCGAGTCGTACCTAGGCACATTTCCGTACATTATTGGTTGCGCGTTATGGACCAATGCCTGACGAGGGAGCAGGAGTACCTCATCGCGATCCTGCGATATACCGGGATATTTACCACGCACGGTACCTTAGTTTTGCAGTAGTTTGGCATGCCTACCCGCAGGAGCCTATGAGTCACTACTGCCGGAGATTTCAGGAGGAGTTGTTACCTCACGTCCCGCAGGACCTGGCTAACCCGGTAATATTGGCACTACAGACTTTTCGGGACGGATTGCCTCCGCAGATCCACCAGTATGTTCCCATGCCGATGCCTGACACGACGGTGGGGAACATGATAGAGGATATTTTGGGGGCCGAGGCCGTGGTGCAGGTTATGCAAGCCGCTGGGGTTGCAGAGGGTCATCAAGCACCAGTCGATGATGCTGGGATGGGTGAGCAGTTTTTCGGGGCCGGTCTAGTTTTTCCCGAGGACCGGATTCCAGCAGAGCCAGTGCAGGAGGTGCCGCCCCAGGAAGCCGAGGCTGAAATGGTCGACGATGATTTCGATCCAGATGACATTATAGTTGCTCCGGTGGATCAGCCGAAAGATCCCCGATCATCGATATTTCTAGCGATGATGAGGAGGATATCGAGCTGGAGCCAGAGTTTAAGCATATGGACTGGTTCGAGGATGATGAGGAGGACGTAGAGCCAGGGCCAGAGTTTGATCATGTGGGCTGGCTAGAGGATGATTTTGATGATGACCCGGAGGAGATTTTGTTCGCTGACGGAGATGAGGGGTCGGACTCCGACGCGTCCTCCGTAGTTACGATCGAGCATCTAGATTAGGATGATCGTGTATATATCTTTTGACGTTAGGACTGATATGTACTAGCTTATGTTTTTGGATGATAGGCTTGTACTATTGTATGATAGGAAAGTGTTAGACACTTCTATCAGAAATTTTGGCCCTGTATGAACAGTGATTGTAGCAAAATGTATTTACGAGATTGTAAATATAATGTACTTTTTGTAAGAATACAAAAAGACAGTTCAAGTATGAAATATTATGATATGATTATAAAAGGCATATTACGAGTTGTTATGTGCTATGATACGATGATAAAGTTATGATATGACGTATTATGTTACACTATGATGAGAAATGTATGAAAGAAAGGATATTCCTAGTATGATAATATCTTTTCTTATGGTTTTGATAGGAACTAGAAAATGGTTCGTACACGTCGAACGGTACCAGTAAATCCGCCAGAGCCGAATCTCGCAACCGTTGTTGTAAATTTACAACGGCAGCTGCTGGAACAGCAACAAGAAATTAATAGATTGCGGGAGCAGTTAGCTCATTTGAACCAGAGACCTCGAGTTGATGAGGTTCCTCTTCAACAGGATAGGGTACCTCCGGTACCAGAAGTTCAACCGGAGGTGCAACAAGAAGATTTACGGAATTTTGGGGCTCCTTTAGCACCGGCTGGAGTTCCAGTGAATCTACTACCTATGCGGAAAGATTTACTGTATGAGAGATTCAGGCGAATGAAGGCGCCTGAATTTGAAGGACTGATGGACCTGATAGCCGCGGATAATTGGCTAATTGATATCCAAGTCATCTTGGACTTCATGAGGCTATCGGAACAGGAAAAGGTCCTCTGTGCTTCCTTCACCCTTAAGAAAGATGCCAGACATTGGTGGATGACTGTCCAGATGCGTCGAGATGTTACCACCATGAGTTGGCAAGACTTTGTGACGGAGTTCCGCACCATGTATTACAACAGGGAAATTCTGGCAGCTCAGCAGGATGAGTTTTCCAGTTTGAAACAAGGGCCCATGACAGTAATAGAAGCTGTTAAAAAGTTTGAACAGTTAGCCCGGTTGTGTCCGGAATTAGTTCCGAATGAAACGGAAAAAGTTAGGATAATGATGAAGATGTTCCAAACGGATGTTGCCAAGCAAGTGAGTGCTGGCAGTAGCACACCTACCCTGGTATCTGACTGTGTGAGTCGGGCAATAAGAGCCGAGTATTGGATTAACAAGGATAAGGAAGTAAGGGCTCAAATATTTAAGGCAATAAAGGAGGAAAAAGCAATGGTAAAGCAGATGCAGCCCCGTCAGAATTTTGAGATGAACCAGAAGGGACAAACTGGTAGCCGTGCCCAAGGTTCCAAACATTTTGGGAGGAACAAGAGAAAAGGAAATTTCTCTGGCCAGGGTCAACAAAAGAATTACCCTCAGAAGAAGAATAATAGAGGAAATGAGGGTAATACCACGGACTACCCGGTGTGTGCAAAGTGTGGGAGGAAACACCCGGGAATATGTAGAATGGGGTCGAAATTGAAGTTCAGTATGGCATTTCACCCCCAAACTGACGGTCAATCGGAACGAACCATCCAGACACTGGAAGATATGCTAAGGTCATGTATGCTGGATTTCAAAGGAAACTGGGATCAGAAGCTGCCATTGATCGAATTTTCATATAACAACAGTTATCATGCTTCGATTAGTATGGCTCCATTTGAAGCATTATATGGAAGAAAATGTTGATCTCCTATCCACTGGCAGGAAGTGGGGCAGAAGCAGCTACAAACCATTGATTTATCAAAAAAACCTATGAGGATATTCAGATGATCAAGCAGAGGCTCGACATAGCTTTTAGCAGACAGAAAAGTTATGCCGATAAACATGGGAGACCTTTGGAATTCCAAGTGGGAGATGCTGTGTTCATCAAGATTACTCCTATGAAAGGAGTAATGCGATTTGGTAAAAAGGGGAAGCTTAGCCCGAGATACACGGGACCATTTGAAATCCTTGAAAGGATTGGAAAAGTAGACTATAAGCTTGCCCTACCACCTGAATTAGCTTCGATGCATAATGTTTTCCATGTGTCGATGCTAAAGAAGTATGTGCCAGACCCTTCCCATGTGCTTAGTCAAGAACCAGTAGAGGTTCATACGGACTTGACATATGAAGAAAAGCCAGTTCAAGTACTGGATCGGGAAGAAAAGGTCTTAAGAAACAAAACCATTCCCATGGTTAAAGTATTGGGGCGAAACCACATGGTTGAAGAAGCAACCTGGGAATTGGAGGATGAAATGAGAAAGAACTACCCCAGTTTGTTCTGATTTTCGCGGACGAAATTTTTAAGGGGGGTGGATTGTAATAACTAGAATTTTACAACGTTACGATTTCTTGTATAGAAATTTGAATTGTACCATGATGGTATTTATGAAACAATCCGGTTAAGGATTTTTATTGAGAATTGTGAGTTCTTATGCTTTTATAAGACTCAAAAATGATTGCTTAGTTAAGCATGTGAACTTTTGAGTAAAAAAGGTATAAAAATGTTATGATTTTATGTTGATCAAAGCTTGATTAAGAAAAGTCAAAGTTGACCAAGAAAGTCAAAGTTGACCAAGGAAGTCAAAGTTGACCCGATAGGTCAAAGATTGACTGGAAAAGTCAACTATGTGACGACAATGAAGTATGACGAGCAGTATAGGAAATATACTGCGAAAAATCATTTTTTCAAATAAAATGGATCAAGTTATATTTAAAACCACTATAGAAAAAAATCAAGCACATTAAATAGGTTATTAAGGGTCAAAGAGTTTTAAGCGAAAAGAGAATTTTTCGTACAGTCCATTATTAGACAGATAAATTTTGGACTACAGTTTAGCAGTCAGTACTGTGGAATAATGACCACAGTATCAACAATATCTGTTTTGGCCTTAAGGAGGACTGTCTATTAAGGAAATAAGGCAAACAAGCCTTAAGGATGATGATGTCATCTTATCTAAACAATATGACATCATTATTGATTTAGTTAAAATTGGAAAGAAACTTGGAAGCTTCTAGTATGCAAGGTGGCCGGCCAACTAAGAGGGCTTTTGAGCAATTTTTAAAGTTTTCAAGGGCCTTTGAGCAGAGTGGAAGAGTTTTCATTCACCTATAAATAGGTGGCCATTTGAACATTTTTTTGTTCACAAAAATAGAGAAAAGCAAATAAACTTTGGCAAATTTTTTCCTCAAAAATCCGAACTTAAGAGCAGCCAAGAAAGAAAGAAAAAGTTTGAAAAATCAAAGGAAAAGTGTTCTAGGGTGTTCAAATTTCACTAGGAAGCAAGCCAAAGAGTTGGAAAAATTTTGGGAACCAACTTGGCCAAAGTGGCCGGTTGTGAGGAGATAGGAAAAGGAAAGGAAAACGTGAAGGGAAAAAGTGTTGGGTGGTGGCTGAGATTGTGAGTGGCCGGTTGCTTATTGGACCTAAGTGGCTGGAAAATTTTGGTGCTCATTTGTTAGAGCAAGGCCAGTTGTAGTACCAAGGAGAAAGGGAGAAAGAGGTTTGGAGCCAAGCAAACCCATTCCTTGAATTGATAGAGGTAAAATTCTCTTGGACCCTAAGCTTTCAATTCAAGCTTCAAATTGAGAATTTAAGTGTATTTCCAAGTGGGTTTGTAAGAGCATAAGCTCACTTTAAATTTTCTGCCCTAAATTAAATTTTTGATTACGTGCTTGATTAGGCATTAAGGGTGGTTTGATTATGAGTTTTGATTATGCTTATGTTCTGTGATTAATAGGGCTGCATGATAGATAAGGTTATATGTCCCCAAATCTGTCCAACAGAATTTAAAATGATCTGCTAGGGTGCTAGAGTGAGTTATGAATGCAATGGTTTGAAGAAAGCAAAAACCATGCAAACCCTAACCCTATGTGATGTAATTTTGTTGATTGATTTGCATGGACGTGTTTGGGTATCATGTAAGTTAAATTGGGATGTTAGAAAAATTTTGTATGTTAATCCTAGGCTCCCGCTGTGGTCGGTTGAGGTAGAGTGCATGAATTAGGACGAGAAACTAATAAAAGAATGAAAACTGTCAATTCGTGTTCAAGCTGGCCAGTTTTCTGGAAAGCCAGTTTTGAGGCCCTTAGAGGGTGATTTTGGGAAAACCTAAAACATGAAAGTTGTAGAGTAGGGTTTTTCCTAGAGTACACCATGGACATTTTTTCAAAATAAGGCTCCAATGGCTTTATTTTTATGAAAACCCGAGCCTGACTGTGCCCAGACCCTATGCACGGCCAGGTGAGTTCAACAGGGCAAATGAGTGGGTTAGAGACCGAATTGGGTCTCAAGTTAAACACAAAAGTTTTAGGGTTTTTCAAGCTTTAAAACTTTTATGAAGAAAACTTTTCCAAATTCGCCCTTGATTTTTAAATAGAAAATTAGATTTCAAAACTGTATAGGAAACAGGAAATTCCTGCACAGGGTTTTCTAAAACAGTGCAGGAAAAGGGCATTCCTGCACATACACTGACTAATTCACAGTAAGAAACTGTTCCAAAGGCAGTTTCTGTTTTTAATGGTTTTTATAAAGACCCATTCATAAGATTTCAAGTTTTATAAAGATTTTGAGGAAAAGTGAGTTTAAAATCCTAAGTTTTCCAAAGTGAAGAAAAAGGGTTTTGAACCAAGTTGAATGAGCAATAACCGGGAAGATACCAAGTTATTGGTTTGGGCCCGAAGCCTAAGGGTTATCCAACGTAACCCAATAGAATAGTAAGAATCACTAGTTGGGCCTAAATACCAGGGTTACTCAAGAGTAACCTAATGGGAAGAATTTCTAAAAAAGCTTAGGCCCAAGGTCAGGTTTAATAACCTAACACAATTATGGAAGGCTGTTTAGCCAAGGTTACTTTATGTGACCAATCAAAGTACGCTCTAAGTGTGTTAAACCCTAAACCCTAGGGTTATTCGTGATACTGAAAAAGTATCCGGCAATGTTTTAAGGAGGGGGGCATATAACTACAACTAGGTATGAATGTTGGTTTGATTACCAACATTATGCAAGAACATAATTCTTACCCTATGTCCTTTGATATAGCAGGAGATAGCCTGCGGAGGTATCCTGACTTGGATCAACACATCACTGGACATAGTGTACAAAGTAAGTACAACTCCGCCTACAGCATAGGCTTTTGTTGTGATACTTACCCAAGTATGTTTGGTGTATATGATGTGATGATGTTATGTTTATGATATGGCTATGTTAAGTTCATGATTATGAGAATAAGGTATAATGTTAAGAGATGAGTATGATTTATGTATAGTGACATCACGTAGCATGTTCACTAATAAGATCAAGTATGAGATAATGAAAAGCAAGTATGATGGCAAGCAAGCTTACCTGTGTCGTACCGACCCGCGTTAGGTCGGGTTGGACCTTGGTTTGAGTTGGAAATGGACTGGCCGCCCCAATCAAATCATAGTTGCGCGCCCGGTACGTACACTTATGTAAGGGGCCCATAAGTATGATAAGTAAGATAAGCTATGAAAGACCAAGTGAGCATAATAAGAGCATAATCGGTTCATGCATATATTATGCGATGTTATGTTAAGTTATGATAAGATATGTTATGTACGATGAGTTAAGTATGATAAGTATGATATGCCATGATATGTGAGGTTATGATGATTTATGTTTGTGTTTATTTGTCGCGGATATGTATGTTGTACTTGCTGAGCGAAAGCTCACGTCTTACGTCTATGCTGTAGGTAAGCAACCTACGGGCAACTGATGATACAAGATGGCGAGCGTGGCAGGGCGAGCTGTGAAATGTGGGATTAATAGCTGCTATGCGTTTTGTTCTTTTTATGTATATTATTTCGTATTCGAACATCGTTTATATTATTATGCATTTCTCTTATCCGCACCGTATAAAAAAAAAATTTCCGCTGTTTACGCTTATTAAGTAAGTACGTATGTATGTATGTATGGTAACGGCCTGTGCTAGGCGGGTCGTTACATGTATAAAATTTTTCTTATTTCTTGAAACCTTTTTACCCTTAATATCCTACTTGGTGTGCTTGATTTTTTTATGGTGGTTTTAAATCTTACTCTTGTTACCTTGTCTGTAAAGATGGTTTTCGTAGTATATTTCCTATACTGCTTATCATATCTCAGCATCTTCATCTATTTGACCTTTCTGGTCAATCTTTGACTTTTTCGATCAAGCTTTGACCAACATGAAATCATAGGATTTTTCTTCCCTTTTTGCTCAATGGTCACATGCTTAGCTAAGCAAATTGCTTATTGAGTCTCACAACTAATTAAATGAGAACTCAAACATTTACTGATAAAATTATGAATTTCACATTGATATTCATAATTTTCATGAAACGCCACAAAAGCACATAATATGAACATAGATTTCTTATGTACAAGGAAATTTTCGGTTATTACAATCCACCCTCCTTATAAAATTTTCGTCCTCGAAAATTAGAATAATTCTGGGTGGCTTTTCTTTATATCCTCTTCTCGTTCCCATGTTGCTTCCTCAACCTCATGATTTCGCCATAGAACCTTAACTAAAGGTATAACTTTGTGTCTTAGCACCTTTTCTTCTCGTGCCAAAATTCGAACCGGTCTTTCCTCATAAGTCAGATCCTCGTGAACCTCAATTGGTTCATGGTTCAATACGTGTGAGGGGTCTGAGATGTACTTTTTTAGCATCGACACATGAAATACATTGTGTACATATGCTAATTCTTGGGGCAAAGCCAACTTATAGGCCACATTTCTGACTTTTTCAAGTACTTCGAATGGCCCTATGTATCTCGGACTTAGTTTCCCTTTCTTTCCAAATCTCATGACTCCTTTGAACGGAGCAATCTTGAGGAAAACCAAGTCTCCTACTTGGAATTCTAGAGGCCTTCTGCGTTTGTCGGCATAACTCTTTTGTCGACTAAATGCAGTTTTCATCCGTTGACGTATGAGTTTTATGGCCTCTGTGGTTCTCCGTATAAAGTCCGTAGACACAAGTTCTTTTTCTCTTGTCTCGTACCAATGGACTGGAGATCTACCCCTTCTCCCATAGAGAGCTTCGTAAGGAGCCATTCCAATCGAAGCTTGGAAGTTGTTGTTGAACGAGAATTCAATCAAAGGAAGCTTCTTATCCCAAGTTCCCTTGAAATCCATCATGCATGCTCGTAACATATCTTCTAGAGTCTGAATAGTCCTCTCTGATTGTCCATCCGTCTGTGGGTGAAAGGCTGTACTAAAAGTAAGCTTTGTACCCATTGTTTGATGTACACTTCTCCAAAATTTCGAAGTGAAATGACCATCACGATCTGAGATGATCGATTTGGGGATCCCATGGTAGCGAACGATCTGCGCGACGTACAGGTCCGCTAGCTACTCCACTGAGAAGCTAAGCCTGATGGCTAAGAAGTGTGCGGATTTCGTCAATTGATCGACAATCACCCAAATAGCATCGTTGCCGCTGGGAGTTTGGGGTAGACCAACCACGAAATCCATCATCACTTGGTCCCATTTCCATTCTGGGATGGAAATTTTCTGCAATTCTCCTACGGGACGTTGGTGTTCAGCCTTCACTTTTTGACACGTAAGGCATTTACTAACAAATGTGGCAACGTCATTTTTCATTTTGGGCCACCAAAAACTTTCCTTCAAGTCTTTGTACATTTTTGTGGCTCCAGGATGAACGGAATACAGAGTCTCATGAGCTTCTTTCATGATCTGCTCCTTCAACTCGTCCTTGTTAGGAATGCATAGTCTATTTTTCCGATAGAGTATGCCTTCGTCAGATATGTTGAAGTCTGACTCCTTTCCTTCTAAAACTTCGTTCCTCGTCCTAAGCAGTGAGGCGTCTCCTTCTTGATGCTCCTTCATGCCATCCAAAATGGTAGGTTGGAAGGTTAGGGTAGCTAAACCTCCCGTAATGAGCTCTATTCCAGCTTCTACTAGCTCCTTTTGAAGGGGCTCTCTGAATTGATTTCAACGAGGTAAACAACTTCGGACTAAGAGCATCGGCTACTTTGTTTGCTTTCCCAGGATGGTAATGGATGTCTATGTCATAATCCTTCACTAATTCGAGCCATCTTCTTTGTCTCATATTAAGCTCCTTCTATGTGAAGATATACTTTAAACTTTGATTATCCGTATAGACTTTACACCTAGCGCCGTAAAGATAGTGTCTCCAAATTTTGAGTGCAAATACTACCGCTGCAAGTTCCAAATCATGCGTCGGATAGTTTTTCTCATGATCTTTAAGCTGTCGGGAAGCATATGCGATCACTTTTCCATTTTGCATGAGAACGGCTCCCAATCCTATCTTGGAAGCATCGCTATATATCACGAAGTTCCCTTCCTCTACTACTGGAATCGTAAGAATTAGAGCACTAGTCAGCTTACTTTTTAGCTCTTGAAAGTGTTCTTCACACTTTGCAGTCCATTCGTACTTCTTTCCTTTCAGTGTAAGTGCAGTGAGCGGCGCTGCGATCTTAGCAAATCCCTCGATGAAACGTCGGTACTAGCCTGCTAAGCCAAGGAAACTACGTACTTCGGTGATGTTTTTCGGAGCTGGCCATTTACTTACGGCCTTAATCTTGGCGGGATCTACAGATATGCCTTCTTTGGAAACCACATGTCCTAAGAAATGGACCTTCTCCAACCAAAATTCACACTTGGTGAATTTAGCATAAAGCTGGTTTTGCTTTAGAATCCGTAGGGCAATCCTTAGATGCTCTTCATGCTCCTCCTTAGATCTTGAGTAAATCAAGATATCATCTATAAAGACAATAACAAACTTATCTAAGTAATCCTTGAATACTCGATTCATCAGGTCCATAAAGCCAGCTGGAGCATTTGTCAATCCAAATGGCATAACGAGGAACTCGTAATGTCCGTATCGTGTACGAAAGGCCGTCTTGAGAATATCTCCTTCCCTTATTCGAAGATGATGATATCCCGATCGCAAGTCAATTTTTGAAAAAATTGAAGTTCCTTTCAGTTGATCGAACAAATCGTCGATCCTGGGTAATGGATACTTATTCTTGATGGTGACCTTCTTCAATTCCGATAGTCAATGCACATCCTAAAAGTGCCATCTTTTTTTTAACAAATAAAACTGGGGCTCCCCATGGTGAGTAGCTCTGACGGATGAATCCTCAATCCAGGAGCTCTTGCAACTGAAGTTGCAATTCCTTAAGTTCGGCAGGGGCCATCCTATAAGGTGCCTTGAATACTGGTGCCGATCCAGGAAGCAATTCAATTTCAAAAGAGATCTCTCGCTCCGGTGGTAATCCTGGCAAGTCTTCAGGAAAAACTTCGATAAAATCCTTGACTATCGGTACTTCTTCCGGCCTGCTCTTAGTTTCTTGCGTCTTATCCACCATGTTGGCTAAAAATCCCATACATCCTTCTGCCAACAACTTCTTAGCCTTTAGCGCAGAAATGAGCATTTTTGGCTGTTTTGGAGTCGATCCTCTAAAAATGAACTCATTACCTCCAATTGGCTTGAACGTGACAATCCAACGTTGGCAGTCTATAACCGCGTTGTATTTCCCCAAGAAATCCATACCCAATATGACATCGTAGTCATATAGGTCAATGACAATCAAGTTGACATACATTTCCCTACCACATATAATTATTGGAACATGACGTATCCAATAATCAGACAACAAAATTTCCCTGGAGGGTAATACAGTTCTGAAAGATCTATCGATCCTATCGCTTCCTCTACCTAGTTTCTTAGCAAACTTAGGTGATGTGAATGAATGCGTAGCTCCAGAATCAATCAACACATAAGCATCTTGTTCGGCAAAAGGAAGCTGACCTGTCACCACGGTGGATAGTCCAGCTTGAACATCCTCCTTAGTATAAGCATAAATGCGTCCTTGAGGTTCTGGAGCTTCAAGTCTGCCTTGGGAGATTTCAGGTCCTTCGAGCTTCATCTGTGGTGCATGAAGCTGATAAACCTAACTCCTTTGTTGGTGCTGCGGACTCTGAAAATTGGCATTGCAGTCCTTAGCATAGTGGCCTTCCTTTGCCACACAGGAAGCAACGATTAGTTCCAACACGGCAATCTCCCGGGTGCTTCTTCACACATTTCTGACAAGTGGGATTCATGCTGCTATCAGGGGCATTCCTTTTCTGGGGAAAATTTTGTTGATTCCCTTGTCCCCCTCCATTCCACTTCCTCTTCTGTTGATTATTGCCGTACTGCTTGTTATTGCTGTGTTGACCGAAAAACCCTCCTTGCCCTTTTTCCTGCGGAGGTTGACTTGGTCTTGCCTGAATCTGCTTAGCTTGGGCCTTTTCTTCTTTCTTTTCCTTAAAGAACTTAGCTCGTTGTTCTCTGTTTTGACTAGGGGTGGCAATACGGGTCGTGACACGATGACACGACTCGAAAACGACACGAATTTCACGGGTTCGGGTTGGGAAAAATTGACAGGAAAAAAATTCGTGTCGTGTTCGGGTTGGGCCCATTTTTTTCGTGTCAATTTCGTGTCCACTTTTCGTGTCAATTTCGGGTCAATTTCGAGTCAATTTCGGGTCGCGTGTCAATTTCATGTCAATTTCGGGTTAAATTTCGTGTCAATTTCGTGTTAATTTCCTGTCAATTTTGTGTTGCGGTTCAATTTTGGGTCAAGTTCGTGTCGCGGGTCAAGTTCGTGTCGTTTCGTGTCAATCCGTTACGAGTTCGTGTCGTGTTCATGTCGTGTTCGTGTCGCGGTTTCGTGTCAGTTTCGTGTCACGGGTCGTGTTCGGGTTAGGGAGAAAAAAATTCAACACGACTCAAACACGACACGAACACGACACGAGACACGAATTGACACCCCTAGTTTTGACCTACCCAATACTCAGCTCGAATTGCCCGGCTGACACATTCAGCAACGGTGGCTGGTGGGTAGGGGCCACTGCTAACTACTACGGCTAAATCCGAGCGGAACATCCTCATCATCCGTCTTACTTTGCCCCTTTCGGAGCTGATAAGGTGAGGACAAAGACGTGCTAGTTGCTCAAACTTCTTTACCGCCTCAACTACTGACAGATTACCCTGGCGGAAATTATTAAATTCGTCTTGTTGAGCTTGCATAATGTCGGTGTTGAAGTATTTCTCCTTAAATTCTTCAACAAAGTCCTCCCAAGTCATTTGTGTAACATCTCGCCTGATCTGGACTGTTTCCCACCAGAGGCAAGCATCTTTCCTTAACATGAAGGATGCACAGAGAACTTTCTCTTGATCATTGAGCTTGAGGAAGTTCAAGATAACCTGGAGGTCAATCAACCAATTGTTAGCCTCAATTGGGTTTGTTGATCCTTCAAATTCCGGTGCCTTCATGCGTTGAAACCGGTCATATAAATCTTCCGGAGTTCGAACCAGAGGTGCTGGCGGAACAGCCAAAGGCACAACATGTAATATCCGAAAATTTACATGGACTCATGATTTCCTTATACATAAGAAATCTATGTTCATATTATGTGTTTTTGTGATGAAAATTGTGAATATCAATGTGAAATTCATAATTTTATCAGTAAATGTTTGAGTTCTCATTTAATTAGCTATGAGACTCAATAAACAGTTTGCTTAGCCAAGCATGTGACCTTTGAGCAAAAAGGGAAGAAAAATCCTATAATTTCATGTTGGTCATAGTTTGACCGAAAAAGTCAAAGTTGACAAAAAAAGTCGAAGGTTGACCAGAGAGATCAAATAGATGAAGGTACTGAGAGATGATAAGCAGTATAGGAAATATACTGCGAAAATCATCTTTACAGATAAGATAGTATGAATAAGATTTAAAACCGCCATAGAAAAATCAAGCACACCAAGTAGGATATTAAGGGCAAGAAAGGTTTCAAGAAATAAGAAAAATTTTACACAGTTCATTTTTACACAGATAAATTTTGGACTACAATATAGTATAAAATACTGTTATTAGTTAATAACAATATTAGAAATATCTGTGTAGCATAAAAGTGGATTGCATTTTAAAGGAAAGGCCAAACAAGGCCTTAAGGGTGACATCACCTTATCTTAGATTTATGACATCATTCTTCCTTAAAGAAAAATTGGAAAATCCTTTGGATGACACCTAGCATCTAATGGCCGGCCACTTGGAGGGTGTTTTTGCAAAATTTTGTGCAAATATTCTTGTCCCAAGGGTATTTTAGCAAATTTTGGATTTAAAATAAATCCAAAATTAAAATAATTTTCAGCTATAAATAGGCTTGAAGGGGGGGGGGGTCGGTTTTGGCTTAA
>CM046372.1:785850-811697 GCA_025413025.1 Ficus hispida | reverse complement strand
CTGGGTCTGCTTAGTAACGGCCTTTTCTTCCTTCTTGGCCTTGTAAAACTGCGCCCTTGCTTCTTGTCCTGGTTGATCCAATATTCAGCTCGTATTGCTCTGCTCACGCAGTCGGATACCAGGGTAGGTGGGCTGCTTCCTGCACTAACTTGCTTGGATATGTCGGTCCGGAACATCTTCATCATTCTCCGAACCTTCTCTGTCTCGTTCGGTACCAGCTCCGGGCACAAGCGTGCTAGTTGTTCGAACTTTTTAACGGCTTCCATCACCGTCATAGACCCTTGCTTGAAGCTGGTGAATTCGTCCTGTTGAGCGGCAAGGACTTCTCTGTTGTAGTACATACTACGAAACTCAGTCACAAATTCCTGCCAGCTCATTGTCATGACGTTCCTAGCATCTGAACGGTTATCCACCAGTGTCTCGCGTCCTTCTTAAGAGCAAAAGAAGCACATAAGACTTTCTCCTGTTCAGTAAGCCGCATAAAGTCTAGGATAACTTGGATGTCTATCAACCAGTTGTCTGCGGCTATTGGGTCTGTTGTTCCCTCAAATTCAGGCGCTTTCATCCGCCTAAACCTCTCATATAACAAATCCTCTCTTGCCGGAGGCGGATTTGCCGGTACCCCAGCAGGTGCTACTGGTACCTCAGCATGTCGCGGAACATTGGGCACTGGAGGTGCCACTGGAGGTACTTGCTCCGCGGGTAAGGGAACCTCGTTGACCTGGGGTCTCTGGTGTAACTGAGCTAGCTGCTCTCTCAGCTGGTTTGTCTCTTGTTGCTGCTCGAGCAACTGTCGTTGTAAATTCGCTACAACGGTTGCTAGATCTGGCGCAGGTGGGTTTACTTGTGCAGCTTTTCGCGTGCGAACCATTTTCAAATTCCTATTTAAATCATAAGAAAAGATATTACTAACCATTAATATCCTTTCTTTGCATTCATATCTTAACATATTATATTACAATATGGTCATATCATAATATAATATACTTATCATATCGTATCATAAACATTCATCACATTCATATCATATCATTCATAACTTGCTATTTCATATATTTTTCTTGTAAACTGTCTTTTTGTAAACTCACAAAAAGTACATCATATTTACTTAACTTGTAATTACTTTTCTTACATCATGCATATCATACTTACATTATCACATTTACATTTCTTATACATATACAAAGTCAAAACTTTGAGATGGAAGTGTCTACCACTTTACCATCGTACAAAAGTACAAGCCTAATATCAAAATAAAATAAGCTAGTACATCAGTCTCTAAACATATGCATATACACGTGATCTGAGCCTAATCTAACTCTGCTACCGTAACGGTGGAGATATCAGAGTCGTCCTCTCCGTCATCGTCTGGGATCTCCTCGGGATCCTCCTCAAAATTATCTCCCTCGTCGAGCCATCCTCCGAACCCTGGCTCGTGATCGGGCTCCTCGTCATCGTCCTCGTCATCGCTAGATATAACGATGATCAGAGGGTCCTCGGGAGCATCCATCTCCTCATCGGCATCATAACCATCATCCTCGGCCTCCTGTACGGGTCGGGTATTGGATCCTCCTGGTCGACCGGGTCGGGCTCATAAGCGGGCTCTGGCTCATATATCGGCTCCGGCTCATAAACCGGCTCGGGCATCTCGCGTCATCGACTGGTACCTCATGCTCTGCTACGTGAGCATCGGCCTGTGGGTCCTGTGCAAGTATCTCCGCAGCTAATATGTACTCAATCATATGGGCCACTGACATGATCTGCGTTGGTATGGGCGTATGCTGACGGATCTGTGCAGGCAATCCATTCCGCAGGACCACTAAAGACCGTAATCCTGGGTTTGGTATGTCCATGGGGATGAGAGGCAACATAGCCTGCTGGAACCTCCGACAGTAATGGTCCATCGGCTCATGGGGGTACGCTCGCCAATAATTGGCCATAATGTAATATCGCTCGTGCTGCATCTCCCGATAAATCTCGGGATCTCGATAATGCTCGTCTATCCCATCGTCCAGCACCGGTCCATAACGGTTAGTCATGCAGACACGGAAATGTGCCCACGTACGAGCAGGTAACGTCCCCTCGCCGATCGTCATCCACCATAACCGTGCATCGGCTGCCAAACATCGACTGGCCAATGAAACATGTAGATGTGCCTCTATGTGGCAAAGGAGGAAAATCCCCTCCAGATCGTAGAACCAGACCGATAATGCCACCGTCCGGGGTGTTCCATCGAATAGTAGAGGCCGTGACTCGTAGAACGCTGAAACCGCGCGTCGGTCCTCTTCTACGGGTGCCGGGTCCATAATCGTAAATCTAATCATACATATTCGCATAATAATTATTAACATATGAAAATAAAATTTTAACTTACAATGATGGAGGCGATGGCAGGCTGACTGTGAAATTTAGTCGCAGGAAACCGCTCTGATACCAACTCTGTAACGACCCGCCTAGCACAGGCCGTTACCGTACATACATACATACATACTTACGTACTTATACGTAAAACAGCGGAATATTTTTTTTTTTAAGCCGTATAAATATATATACGCACCTACAAAAATAATTATACTGAATAATTAAAACGTTGTGTAGGTATAATTAAAGCTTCTAAAATATTGACATAATAAACAAAACGTGTGGCGGCATTATTCCCACATTTCACAGTCCGCCAATCCATGCCCTCCATCTTGCATCAAGAATTATTTCCAGGCTGCTTACCTACAGCACAGACGTAAGACAGTGAGCGAAAGCTCAGCAAGTACAACTATTAATACCGCAATATTAAAAACACAGCATAATCTAACCTAATATAACATTGTATACCATAACATAGCATACCATTTCATAACCTTTCTTAATCATAACATGGCATAACATTTCATAACATAACTTAATCATAACATGGCATAACATTTCATAACATAACTTGACATATCGTATGCATGATCCGTTTATGCTTCCTTATGCTCTCTTATCTCTTCATAACTTTCTTAACTTAACCTTACTTTTGGGCCCCATAACATGAGTGTTCGTACCGGGCGCGCTCTATGGACTTACTCTTGCCATAGTTCAACCCGACCTGACGCGGGTCGGTACGACACAGGCAATTTCTTGCCATCATAACTTAATCTTTTATTTGTTAATTAGTGAACATGCATCGTGATGTTTCACTCAATTAATCTTAACATAACTTAACCTTAATCATGCTTCTATAGACCATAGCATACAAAACATACGTTCATAACATAGAATCATAGCATACTTAACATACGTTCACAAAATCATAGCATTCCTAAGCTAATCTATAACACTGAGCATGTAGCATGTAGCATTCATAACTAGCAATCATACTTAGGCAAGTATTCACAACAAGCCTATGCTGTAGGCGGAGTTGTACTTACCTCGTTCGTAAATGCGGTGTCCAATCGTGGAGTTAGGTTCCGCTGGGACACCTCGTCGTACAACGTTCTGAAATTAAATAAAAGTAAGGGTTAGAACTGTTGGTAGTATAACCAACATTCTTTTATAACCTTAGTTATAAGCCCTTACTCATTTTCACTTATCCTAACTGGTTACTTTGGTAACCCTATTCGGGTAGTTTTTAACTTTAGTTTTAAAATCTCATTTTTAGAAAATGAAAACCTTAATTTTTTTGTATATAAACCCTTTTGTTTAATTTTAAGGATTGAAAATCTTAAAACGAGACTTATAAATTTATTGACTATTGGAACTGCCTTTGGAACAGTTTCTCAATGTCCATTTGCAGTGAAACTGCAAAAATATGCATTTTCTGTGTCAACTTTGTAAATCCTGTACAGGATTTCCATAATTCCTGTACAGTTCTCCGAAATTCATTTTCATCTTAAAATCCAGACTGAATCTGTAAAACTTATCTTCATGAAAGTTGTAAACATTTAAAAACTCTACAACTTTTATGTTTTGGGTAAAACCCAGTTCTGGCGTTTTCGTGGTCAAAACCCCTGAGGAACTTGTCCTGGCCGTGCTCGGGTCCTGGACACCTTAGGCACGGGTTTTGGTAAAAACCGAGGCCATTGGAGCCTCATTTTACAAAACTGTCCTCGTTGTCCTCTAGGAAAAACTCTACTTAAAAACTTTCATGTTTTGAGTTTTCCTTGATTCGGCCTCTAAAGGCCTCAAAAACTGTTTTTCCCGAAACTGGTCAGTTCCCACCCGAGTTGACAGTTTTCGGTTTAAAATTTCGTGTTCGTCCTAAAACGTCCACCCTACCTCAACCGAACTCATCGGGAGCCTAAATCAGACATGCATAACGTTTCTAACGTTCAAATTTCAACATGCAAGCCAAATTGAACGTAAATCATAATCCTACAAAACCCTAAGCATTCAATCAAACACTTATCATGCACAATATGCACATAAATGAACCACCAAACCCTAAGCTTAAACAAATCAAGCACATGCACATAATTTACCAACTAGAGCAGAATTTAAAAGTGGGCTTAAACCCTTACAAACCATAGCTTAAATACATTTAAATTTCACCATATGAAATTTAAATGAAACTTGAATCGGTTAGGATTTTACCTTACTCGGTTAGGCTCGGTGAGCTAAAATTTCAGCTTCCTTCCTCCGTCTCAAATCACCGGCTGATTTGGTGATTGGCAAGTGCAAACTTGCTGCCTTTCTTGCCTTAAGTTCAGCCACCAAAAGACACAAAGTTGGCTGCCTCTAACACCAAAATCCGGCTGCCTCCTAGCTTGGTTCCTTCCCCCCCTAGAACCGGCCTTGCTAGGGAAATGGGTTCTAAAATTTTTCCCAACTTTTTGGCTTGGTTCCCACCTTGAATCCGACCACTCTAAGCCCTACACACTCTTAGTTTTGCAAATTTTTCTTGCCTTTCTCTTCTCCCTTAAGTCCGGATTTTTGTGAAGAAAAAATGCAAGAGTTTGGCTAAGTTTTCTCTTTAATTGTGAACAAAGGCCACCCCTATTTATAGAGGTTGGAAACTTCTCATAATTGCACATTTTAGTCCTCAAAAAATCAGAAAATTGGACATTTAGGGGGGGCATGTGGCCGGCCATGGCTAAGGTGGATGCCAACTATTTTTTTCCAATTTTTCCTTAAATCACTTAATGATGTCAAAATAAAAAAGTTAATGAGGTAAGCCAAAGCTTAAGCTTGTTTGGCTCTTTTGCTAATAAGCAGTCCATATTTAAGTCATCACAGGTATTTTCAATACTGGTTACACTTATGCACAGTATTGGTTTACCGAACTGCAGTCCAAAATTCATCCGCGTAATACTGGACGGTATGAAATTTTTCTTAGTTCGTCAAACTCTTTTGCCCTAAGCTTCAACTTAATGTGCTTGATTTTCTAAGGTGGTTCTCATGTCTTAAACATAACTTTTTATCTGCAAAAAGGCACGGGTTTACCCGGTGCAATTTATACAGATCAATATCTAAACATAAAGTTATTTCTTAAACTTTTCGGGTCAACCATCGACGTTCTTGTCAATTAGGGACCTTCTTGTCAAGTTTTGACTTTCATGGTCAACAGTTGACTTTTGGTCAACCGCGACGGTTTTGGTCAAACTTTGACTTTTTGTAAAATTTCACGATTTTGTTCCTTATCACCTAAAAGGTCGTTTTCTTAAATACATAACCATTTTTGAGTCTTATAAAGTCATAAAACTCACAAAACATAATTAAAAACCCTTAACTGGGCTTTTTCCATAAATACCTTTACGGTTCAATGTAAATTTATACATAGAATCGTTCAGACATAAGAAAATCAGGTATTACAGACTACAGGTCTCATTAGCCAGTCGATGTTTCGCAGTAAACGTTCGACTTTGGTGGATGACGATAGGAGAGAGAGAAATGTCGAGTCGAACCTGGGCGTATTTCCGTGCGTTACTAGTTGCACGCTATGGACCGATACCAGATGAGGGGGCAGATGAGCCCTATCGCGATCCTGCGATGTACCGGTGTATGCACCACTCCCGATATCTAAGTTTTTCAGTGGTTTGGCACGCCTATCCGCAGGAGTCTATGAGCCACTACTGTCGGAGGTTCCAGGAGGAATCACTGCCATATGTCCCCCAGGACCTGGCTAACCCAGTGACATTGGCATTACAGACGCTTCGAGATGGACTGCCTCATTAGATCCGGCAGTATGTTCCTATACCGATGCCTGGCATGACGGTGGGGAACATGATTGATGACATTTTAGAGGCGGAGGCGGTCATGCAAGCCGTGCAGGTTGCTGAGGTTGCGGGTGGTCCGCAGGCACCAGTCAATGAGGCTGGGATGGGAGAGCCGCCTTTCGAGGCCGATCCAGCACCAACCCAAGACGCCGAGGCCGATATGGCTGTAAATGAGTTTGATAACTTCCTAGTTGTCCTGGAGGATCAGCCATTAGATCCTAATCCCCTGATTATTGACATTTCTAGTGACGACGAGGAAGATTTAGAGCCAGCGCCAGAAATTGAGCATGCGGGCTGGCTAGAGAATGATGATGTGTTTGATTATGGCGAGGACCCCGAAGAGATTGTGTTTCATAACGGAGCTGAGGAGTCAGATTCCGACACATCCTCGGTGGTTACGATCGAACACCAAGAATAGACTAATCGTGTATATGTATTTTGAGTAGTTTACGACTAATATGTACTAGCTTATCTTTTTGTGTCCTTTTGACGATAGGCTTGTACTGTTATATGATGAGAAAGTGTTAGACACTTCCATCAGAAGTTATGGTTATGTATGTACAGTGATCGTGTTAAAATGTATTTACAAGATTGTAAATATGAAGTACTTTTTATAAGAATGTAAAAAGTCGGTTCAAATATGAGATGATATGATTATGAAAGGCATATTACGAGTTGTATGTGCTATAATATGATGAAAACGTTCTGAGTTGATACAGTAATAACGTTCTGATGTAACGTAATATGTTATGTTATGATAAGAAAGGTATGAAAGAAAGGATATTCCTAGTATGATAATATCTTTTCTTGTGATTTGATAGGAACTAGAAAATGGTTCGTACTCGTCGTACGGTACCTGTAAATCAACCAGAACCAGATTTCGCAACTGCTGTAACGAATTTGCAACGGCAGCTGCTGGAACAGCAGCGAGAAACGAATAGATTGCGGGAGCAATTAGCTCATGTGAACCAGAGACCTCGAGCTGAGGAAGTTCCTCTACAACAGAATAGAGTACCTCCAGAACCAGAAGTTCAACCAGAGGTACAGCCAGAAAATCCACGGAATTTTGGAGTTCCGTTAGTACCTGCAGGAGTTCCAGTAAACATGCAGCCAGTACGGGAGGATTTACTGTACGAAAGATTCAGGCGAATGAAGGCACCTGAATTCGAAGGACTGATGGACCCGATAGCTGCGGATAATTGGTTAATCGATATCCAAGTTATCTTGGACTTTATGAGGCTATCGGAACAAGAACAAGTTCTATGTGCTTCCTTCGCACTCAAGAAAGACGCTAGACACTGGTGGAGGACTGTCCAGATGCGTCGAGATGTTGCCACCATGGGCTGGCAAGACTTTGTGACGAAGTTCCGCACTACGTACTACAACAGGGAAATCCTGGCAGCTCAGCAGGATGAGTTCGCCAGTTTGAAACAAGGGTCAATGACAGTATTGGAGGCTGTCAAGAAATTTGATCAGTTAGCCCGGTTGTGTCTGGAGTTGGTTCCCAATGAAACGGAAAAGGTGAGAAGGATGATGAAGATGTTCCGTACTGATATTGCCAAGCAGGTTAGTGCTGGCAGTAGTCCACCTACCCTGGTATCCGACTGTGTGAGTCGGGCAATGAGAGCTGAGTATTGGATAAACCAGGACAAGGAAGCAAGGGCTAAGATTTTTAAGGCTAGAAAGGAGGAGAAAACCGTAGTAAAGCCGACGCAGCCCCGTCAAGGTCTAGAGTTGAGTCAGAAAGGCCCGATAAGTAGCCCGGCCCAAGGTTCCAAACATTTTGGGAGGAACAAGAGAAAAGGGAGTTTCTCTGGCCAGGGTCCGCAAAGGAATTACCCTCAGAAGAAGAACAATAGAGGAAATGAGGGTACTAGTACTGATTACCCCACGTGTACTAGTTGTGGAAGGAAACACCCAGGAGTTTGTAGAATGGGGTCAAATGCCTGCTTCCTGTGTGGCAAGGAAGGGCATTATGCGAAGAACTGCCATTTGAATAACCGAGGCCAAAATCCTTCGTACCCGAGTCAGAACACCAACAGGCAGCTGCATGCAGTCCAAGCTAAGCTTGAAGGACCCTCAATCACTCAAGGCAGATTAGAGGATCCTGAACCTCAAGCCAGGATCTATGCTTACACTAGGGGTGATGCTGAAGCTGGGACTTCGCATGTGGTGACAGGTCAGATTTCTATCGCCACCTTCGATGCTGTTGCTTTGTTTGATTCTGGGGCTACTCACTCATTTGTATCTTTGGAGTTCGCCCAGAAGTTAGGAAGAGGTGTGAATAGTTTAGATCAACCTGTTAAAACCTCTTTGCCATCCGGAGAGATTTTGTGGTCCAATTTTTGGATACGAAATACTTCCGTGACTATCTGTGGCAGAGAATTGTTTGTAGATCTCATCGTGATCAAGCTTCAGGATTTCGATGTGATCTTAGGGATGGACTTCTTAGGTAAATACAACACCAAGATCGACTGTCGAAAGCGTTGTGTAACGTTTAACCCGTACGAAGAGGAGGAGTTTAATTTCTACGGACAATCTCGGAATTCAGCAACCAAACTGGTTTCAGTAATGAAGGCTTGGAAGATGTTAGCTAATGGTTGTCAAGGATATTTAGCTAACATGATGAATAAGGATTGTGAAGTGGAGTTGATGCCGGAAGATGTTCCCATTATAAAGGAATATGTGGATATCTTTCCGAAAGATTTACCCGGACTGCCGCCAGAACGCGAGATTTTGTTCGAAATCGAATTACTACCTGGAGTTGCACCGATCTCCAAAGCGCCTTACCGTATGGCACCAGCTGAGCTTAGGGAATTGCAAGTGCAGTTACAAGAACTGCTTGATAAAGGATTCATCCGACAGAGTTACTCCCCATGGGGAGCACCAGTGTTGTTCGTAAAAAAGAAAGATGGATCATTGCGTATGTGTATCGACTACCGTGAGTTGAATAAGATTACGATCAAAAACAAGTATCCCCTTCCAAGGATTGACGATCTCTTCGATCAACTCAGAGAAGCAGTAGTATTTTCGAAGGTCGATCTACGTTCAGGCTATCATCAGCTCAGGATCAAGGAGGCAGATATCTCCAAGACGGCTTTTCGAACACGTTACGGGCACTATGAGTTTTTGGTTATGCCATTCGGACTAACCAATGCCCCGGCAGCATTTATGGACCTTATGAATCGAGTATTCAAGGAGTATCTGGATAAGTTCGTCATTGTTTTTATTGACGATATTCTGATATACTCAAGGTCCAAAGAGGAACATGAGCATCATCTTAGATTGGTGATGGAGACGTTGAGAAGGAATCAGCTGTATGCCAAATTCACAAAATGTGAATTTTGGTTGGAAAAAGTTCATTTCTTGGGTCATGTAGTATCGAAGGAAGGAATTTCAGTAGACCCTGCTAAGGTGGAGGCGGTTAGTGCATGGCCAGCACCCAAAATGTTATGGAAATAAGAAGTTTCCTAGGATTAGCTGGCTATTACCGACGATTCGTCGAGGGATTTTCCAAGATCGCTACACCCCTCACTGCTCTTACCAGGAAAGGAAAGACTTTTGAATAGACTCAGAAGTGTGAGGAGAATTTCCAGGAGCTCAAGAAAAGGCTGACGAGTGCGCCTGTGTTGATTATTCCTGATGTAGATGCAGGAAATTTCGTGATCTATAGTGATGCTTCTAAGAATGGATTAGGAGCTGTCTTGATGCAGGATGGCAAGGTAGTGGCCTATGCATCTCGACAGTTAAAGATTCACGAAAAGAATTATCCCACGCACGATTTAGAGCTCGCGGCAGTAGTTTTCGCACTTAAGATTTGGAGACACTATTTGTATGGGAATAAGTGTGAAATCTATACTGATCACCAGAGCCATAAGTATATCTTTACTCAGAAGGAGCTCAATATGAGACAACGTAGATGGCTGGAGCTTGTTAAGGATTATGACTGTGAGATCCTTTATCATCCTGGAAAGACGAATAGAGTAGCAGACGCCTTAAGTAGGAAATCCGTAGGCATGCTGATGTCTATTGGAATGTTTCCTAAGCCACTACAAAAAGAGATTTCTGAGTTTAATTTGGAGATGATAACGGGGAAATTATCTTCTCTAACCATTCAGTCTAATTTGATGGAATCCATTAAGTCTCACCAAAAAAGGATTCCTTTTTGATGAAAACTCAGCTTTTTGGAGGAAAAAGCAATGAGTTTAGAACCACTGCAGATGGCGTCATCTACTTCAAGGAGAGAATCTGTGTTCCCAACTTCGAAGTCTTGAAGGATCAGATTTTGTTGGAAGCACATATGACGCCATACTCAGTACATCCAGGAGCTTCCAAGATGTACAAAGACCTCCGAGAAAGTTTCTGGTGGCCCAATATGAAGAATGAGGTAGCAGAATATGTGTCGAAATGAATAACTTGTCAGAAAGTTAAGGCTGAACATCGACATCCGGGCGGAGAACTGCAGAAGATAGAGCTTCCTGAGTGGAAATGGGAGCAGATTACTATGGATTTCGTAGTAGGACTACCCAGGACTACAAGTGGGAGTGACACGATTTGGGTGATTGTTGATAGATTAACTAAATCGGCTCACTTTATTGCGATTAAGGCCACCTTTTCTGTGGAAAAGTTAGCTGAAATTTATGTATCCCAGATTGTCAGATTTCATGGAGTGCCAAAATCGATCATCTCGGACCGTGATGGACGTTTCACTTCTCGATTTTGGACTAGTGTTCACAGTGTCATGGGGTCGAAATTGAAGTTCAGCACGGCATTTCACCCCCAAACTGACGGTCAATCCGAACGAACCATCCAGACACTGGAAGATATGCTAAGGTCATGTGTACTGGATTTCAAAGGAAACTGGGATCAGAAGCTGCCAATGATCGAATTTTCATATAACAACAGTTATCATGCTTCGATTGGTATGGCTCCATTTGAAGCATTATATGGAAGAAAATGTCGATCTCCTATCGACTGGCAGGAAGTTGGACAGAAACAGCTACAAACCACAGATTTTATCAAAAGACTTCTAAGGACATTCAGAAATCAGACAGAGGCTCGACATAGCTTTTAGCAGACAGAAAAGTTATGCCGACAAACGTAGAGGCCTTTGGAATTCCAAGTGGGTGATGCAGTGTTCATCAAGATTACTCCTATGAAAGGAGTAATGCGCTTTGGAAAGAAAGGGAAGCTTAGCCCAAGATATACGGGGCCATTTGAGATCCTTGAAAGGATTGGAAAAGTAGCCTATAAGCTTGCCCTACCGCCTGAATTGGCTTCGATGCATAATGTTTTTCATGTGTCGATGCTAAAGAAGTATATATCCGACCCTTCCATGTGCTTAGTCAAGAACCAGTAGAGGTTCAAACGGACTTAACTTATGAAGAAAAGCCCGTTCAAGTACTGGATTGGGAAGAGAAGGTCTTAAGAAATAAAACCATTCCCATGGTTAAAGTATTATGGCGAAACCACAAGGTTGAAGAAGCAACCTGGGAGTTGGAAGATGAGATGAGGAAGAACTATCCCGACTTGTTCTAATTTTCGAGGACGAAAATTTTTAAGGGGGGTAGATTGTAATAACTAGAATTTCCCAACGTCACAATGTCTTGTATAGATATTGAATTATGCCCTGAAGGTATTTATGAAAAGTCCAGCTTAGGGTTTTTATTAGATATTGTGAGTTCTTATGCTTTTATAAGACTCCAAAAATTATTGCTTGTAGAGCAAGTGACCTTTTGAGTAAAACGGTATAAAACGTAATGATCAGCTTGTTTACAAATTTTGATTTCTGTTATGAACAATCAAAGTTTGTAATTAAGAAATGTTTATGTGTTATGTTTTATCAGTAAAATTATTAAATTCTTGATTAAGAGATTTGATAATTTACTTATGAAAGACCTTTTTGTATAAAAGGCAAATCTATGATTTATGATTCTCTGTTAGTAGTTTCTAATTTTATGAGAACCCTACACGCAGTTCAGACAAAATCTGGATAATGGACTAGTGCAAGTATACTGTTTTAAGTCGAAAACAGTATCTGAATATGTATGCCAGTATGAAAATGAACTGTGTTTAGGAGATAAGCCAAGTGAGGTCTTAAAAAGAATGACAAATGTCACTTTGAGAACCGGCCACCCTATAGGGACTAAAGTGCAAATGTTTTGCCTTTAGGGGCCAAAGTGCAATTTTGTGAAAATTATGGTTTGATAGGTAAATTTGTAAATTTATGGAACTATGGATTTTTCTAGTTAGATTTCCTAGTTCAATTTAGCTTATGATGATTTTTAAATTTGGTTAACCTAGTTGGAAACCAAGGAATCAAGTTAGGTTTGGATTGGTTCAAAAGTGACCAATCATTTGCCTACACTTGTACTTAAGGGAACCGGCCACATCAAGGGTTAATGAGCTGATATTTTGCTCTTAAGGACCAATAGGCAAGGTATGAAAAATTTGAAGTTCATTAGAATTTGTTACCTCACAATTTTAGCCTTGCCTAGTAAGCAAAGTAATTTTGCATACTAAGTTATGTTGCATTTTGCAACTTTTATACCTAGCAAGGATTGGCCGGCCACCTTATGAATAATTGCAAGAAAATTTTATGACTTTAAGGGCTGATTAGTAGATAGGGAATTAGGTGTTTCTTTATGAGTTTGGCACCTAAAAACCTAGCCTTGCTTAGTAAGCATTTTAGCTATGCTTACTTGGCTATTTGTGATGTTTCATCAAGCAAAAATCTGTCCATTTGGCACACCAAGAAACCGGCCACCACCTTGGCTAGAACATCATGAAACTAGCCTTGGTTAGCAAGCACTTTAGCCTAGCCTATTTGGCTAGCAAAGCCAAGCAAACCAAGCCACCTAAGGCCGACCACCATATGGTTTAGACACCTAATGGCCTAGCCTTGGTGAATCACCATTTTAGCTTGCTCATTTGGCAAGCCAAGCTCTTGCCAAACCTACACCAAATCCGGCCATTTGGAGGGAGAGACACCTCATGGTCTAGCCTTGATGAGTCACCCTTTTAGCTTGCCTCTTTGGCCAGCCAAGGCCTTGCTAAATCAGCACCAAAATCCGGCCAATGGAAGGATGACACCATGATGTAGCTTAGATGAATCAGCATGTCTAGCTTTGCCACCATGGCTAGCTAGGATTTTGACACATCATCACTCTAATGACCAGCCATCCTAAGGGCAAGGCACATCACCTAGTAGCCTTGGTGAGTCAATTTAGCTTTGCTTACTCATTTCCTAGGGCCAGCCATGGCCGGCCAGCACACAAGGATTTGCTGGAAAAAAATAAAAAGTTTGGAGGACTAGTTGGCAAAGTAAGAACAAAAATTCATCTATAAATAGATGAAGGCAAAATCTGTAGGATTCTTTTAGTTCACCTCTCAGCCATCAAGCACCTCTTTACCCCTTAAAAGCCGAACAAAAAATTGAGAGAAAGCTGAAATCAGTTTCGGTTGGTGTTGGTTTAGTGAAAAAGAAAACCTCCAAAACCTAAGCTAGAATTTGTTTTGTGAAGCTTGAGGTAAACTCTTTAACCTCTAGTTTTCATTCACGTTTTTGATAAGAAGATTGTGAGTGTGATGTTATGTATAAGCATGAGTTTATGAAAAGCAAATTCAAGCACTATGCTTTATGTGTAGTTGATAGTTTTCGGTTTCGATATGCTAGTTTCGAAATAGAATTTTATGCAAGTTTAAGATTTTTGTTTTACAAAAATTATATGAGTAAGATCTGATTGTATGAGTAGGAAATGATTAGGTAACGCCTGCATGCTTGATATAGGCTCACGGGGTATCCGTTTGAGGTAGTGTGCACGTTAGATTACCTAAAACCCAAACCGAACAAAAACTGCCAGTTTCGGGTCAAACTGGACAGTAAATTTGAAAAGCGAATTTTGAGGCCTTTAGAGGCCGAATCATGAAAAAGTTAAAACTACAAAGTTGTAGAGAAGGGAAAATCCTAGGGGCTAGCAGGACAGTTTTTGAAAATAAGGCCTCTAAGACCTTCGTTTTTACAAAAACCCGAGACCAAATTTTAGGGTAATGAAAATGGTCGAAGAATTTCAAAGGCAGAAACAAGCATGTTTAAGTCAGATTTGAGTTTTGAGTTAAAAACAGAAGTTGTAGGAACCTTCAAGGTCTACAACTTTCATGAAGGAAATATTTTCAAATTCGGAACAGATTTTTAAAAAAGGATCAAATTTAAAGACTGATTTCAAATATAGTTTGTTTTTAGAATTTTAGTGTTTTAAAAGATAATAGGATTTTAAAGTTTATGCTATGTTTTTGATATCCTTATACTGAGATAAGTTGATAATTAGGGTTGTATGATACTATGATAGGATGATTCTCATCCTATGATTTTTCTGTGAAAACAGGAAAACTACTCGGTTAAGAAAAGCGCTAAACTTGAGATTTAGTATCTGGTAAGTACAACTCCGTCTACAGCATAGACTTTCCATTGTATACTTACCCAAGTATGATGAATGATCGCTATTAGAATGTGATGTAAATGTATGCTAGAATTGTTTGATGCGGTGTTATGATTATTATGATGATATCAAGCTTATGATTATTATGATGATATCAAGTTATGATTATTATGATGATATCAAGTTTATGATTATGAGATAAGGCATGTTGTTAAGATATGAGTATGATTTAAGTTTAGTGACATCACGAAGCATGTTCACTAACAAGATCAATTATGAGATCACGAAAAGCAAGTATGATGGCAAGCGAGCTTGCCGTGTCGTACCGACCCGCGTCAGGTCGGGTTGAGCTATGGCAAGAGTAAGCCCATAGAGCGCGCCCGGTACGTACACTTATGTTATGGGGCCCATAAGCAAGATAAGTTAAGAATGAACATGATGGCATAATAAGAGCATAATCGGTTCATGCATATATTATGCGATGTCATGAAATGGTATGTACGTTATGTATGATTAAGTATGTATGATGAGTTCAGTACGTTATGTATGAATTAAGTATGTTATGATGAGTTCAGTACGTTATGTATGAGTTAAGTATGTTATGATGAGTTCCGTATGTTATGTATGAGTTAAGTATGTTGTGCTATGAGAAATTATACTATATTATAAGATTGTGATGGATTATGTTTTGAGTTGTATTGTCGCGGATAATTATGTTGTATTTGCTGAGCGAAAGCTCACGTCTTACGTCTATGCTGTAGGTAAGCAACCTATGGGCAGTTGTTGATACAAGATGGCGAGCGTGGCAGGGCGAACTGTGAAATGTGGGATTAATAGCCGCTATGCGTTTTGTTTATGTATATGATTTTGTTTTCCGAACATCGTTATATTATTATGCTTTCCGCTTATCCGCGCCGTATATATATATGGCTAATCGCTCGTACGCGTTACGTATATATATAAAAAAAAAAAATTTCCGCTGTTTACGCTAAATAAGTAAGAATGTATGTATGTATGTATGGTAACGGCCTGTTCAAGGCGGGTCGTTACAGCGGGTGGTCCGCAACCACCAGTCGATGAGGCTGTGATGGAAGAGCCGCATATCGAGGCCGATCCAGCACCACCCCAAGACGCCGAGGCCGATATGGCCGCAAATGAGTTTGATAACTTCCTAGTTGTCCTGGAGGATCAGCCATTAGATCCTAATCCCCTGATCATTGACATTTCTAGTGATGACGAGGAAGAAATAGAGCCAGCGCCAGAAATTGAGCATGCGGGCTGGCTAGAGAATGATGATGTGTTTGATTATGGCGAGGACCCCGAAGAGATTGTGTTTCATGACGGAGCTGAGGAGTCAGATTCCGACACATCCTCGGTGGTTACGATCGAACACCAAGAATAGACTAATCGTGTATATGTATTTTGAGTAGTTTACGACTAACATGTACTAGCTTATCTTTTTGTGCCTTTTGACGATAGGCTTGTACTGCTATATGATGAGAAAGTGTTAGACACTTCCATCAGAAGTTATGATTATGTATGTACAGTGATCGTGTTAAAATGTATTTACAAGATTGTAAATATGAAGTACTTTTTATAAGAATGTAAAAATTCGGTTCAAATATGAGATGATATGATATGATTATGAAAGGCATATTACGAGTTGTATGTGCTATAATACGATGAAAACGTTCTGATATGATATAGTAATAACGTTCTAATGTAACGTAATATGTTATGTTATGATAAGAAATGTATGAAAGAAAGGATATTCCTAGTATGATAATATCTTTTCTTGTGATTTGATAGGAACTAGAAAATGGTTCGTACTCGTCGTACGGTACCTGTAAATCAGCCAGAACCAGATTTCGCAACTGTTGGAACGAATTTGCAACGGCAGCTGCTGGAACAGCAGCGAGAAACGAATAGATTGCGGGAGCAATTAGCTCATGTGAACCAGAGACCTCGAGCTGAGGAAGTTCCTCTACAACAGAATAGAGTACCTCCGGAACCAGAAGTTCAACCAGAGGTACAGCCAGAAAATCCACGGAATTTTGGAGTTCCGTTAGTACCTGCAGAAGTTCCAGTAAACATGCAGCCAATACGGGAGGATTTACTGTACGAAAGATTCAGGCAAATGAAGGCACCTGAATTCGAAGGACTAATGGACCCGATAGCTGCGGATAATTGGTTAATCGATATCCAAGTTATCTTGGACTTTATGAGGCTATCGGAACAAGAACAAGTTCTATGTGCTTCCTTCGCACTCAAGAAAGACGCTAGACACTGGTAGAGGACTGTCCAGATGCGTCGAGATGTTGCCACCATGGGCTGGCAAGATTTTGTGACGGAGTTCCGCACCACGTACTACAACAGGGAAATCCTGGCAGCTCAGCAGGATGAGTTCGCCAGTTTGAAACAAGGGTCAATGACAGTATTGGAGGCTGTCAAGAAATTTGATCAGTTAGCCCGGTTGTGTCCGGAGTTGGTTCCCAATGAAACGGAAAAGGTGAGAAGGATGATGAAGATGTTCCGTACTGATATTGCCAAGCAGGTTAGTGCTGGCAGTAGTCCACCTACCCTGGTATCCGACTGTGTGAGTCGGGCAATGAGAGCCGAGTATTGGATAAACCAGGACAAGGAAGCAAGGGCTCAGATTTTTAAGGCCAGAAAGGAAGAGAAAACCGTAGTAAAGCCGATGCAGCCCCGTCAAGGTCTAGAGTTGAGTCAGAAAGGCCCGATAAGTAGCCCGGCCCAAGGTTCCAAACATTTTGGGAGGAACAAGAGAAAAGGGAGTTTCTCTGGCCAGGGTCAGCAAAGGAACTACCCTCAGAAGAAGAACAATAGAGGAAATGAGTGTACTAGCACTGATTACCCCACGTGTACTAGGTGTGGAAGGAAACACCCAGGAGTTTGTAGAATGGGGTCAAATGCCTGCTTCCTGTGTGGTAAGGAAGGGCATTATGCGAAGAACTGCCATTTGAATAACCGAGGCCAAAATCCTTCGTACCCGAGTCAGAACACTAACAGACAGCTGCATGCAGTCCAAGCTAAGCTTGAAGGACCCTCAATCACTCAAGGCAGATTAGAGGCCCCTGAACCTCAAGCCAGGATCTATGCCTACACTAGGGGTGATGCTGAAGCTGGGACATCTCATGTGGTGACAGGTCAGATTTCTATCACCACTTATGATGCTGTTGCCTTGTTTGATTCTGGTGCTACTCACTCATTTGTATCCCTGGAGTTCGCCCAGAAGTTAGGAAAAGGAGTTGATAGTTTAGATCTGTAACGACCCGCCTTGCACAGGCCGTTACTCTACATACATACATACATACGTTCTTACTTATTTAGCGTAAACAGCGGAAATTTTTTTTTTTTTTTTTTTTATATACGTAACGCGTACGAGCGATTAGCCATATATATATATATATACGGCGCGGATAAGCGGAAAGCATAATAATATAACGATGTTCGGATTACAAAATCGTATATATAAAGAGAACAAAACGCGTAGCGGCTATTAATCCCACATTTCACAGTTCGCCCTGCCACGCTCGCCATCTTGTATCAACAACTGCCCATAGGTTGCTTACCTACAGCATAGACGTAAGACGTGAGCTTTCGCTCAGCAAGTACAACATAATTATCCGTGACAATACAACTCAAAACATAATTCATCGTAACATTACCTAGCATCTCATATCATAACATTTCCTACTTATCTCATCGTATCGTAACATCTCATACATAACATATCATAATCTTACATAGCATCTCATATCATAGCATTTCATACTTAACTCATCATATCGTAACATTTCATACATAATATATCATAGCAATGCATAATATATGCATGAATCGATTATGCTCGTATTATGTCATCTTATGCATTCTTAACTTATCTTGTTTATGGGCCCCATAACATAAGTGTACGTACCGGGCGCGCTCTATGGGCTTACTCTGGCCATAGCTCAACCCGACCTGACACGGGTCGGTACGACACGGCAAGCTCGCCTGCCATCATACTTGCTTTTCATGATCTCATAATTGATCTTGTTAGTGAACATGCTTCGTGATGTCACTAAACTTAAGTCATACTCATATCTTAACATCATGCCTTATCTCATAATCATAAACTTGATATCATCATAATAATCATAAGCTTAATATCATAATAATCATAACATCGCATCAAACAATTCTAGCATACATTTATATCATATTCTAATAGCGATCATTCATCATACTTGGGTAAGTATACAACGGAAAGTCTATGCTGTAGACGGAGTTGTACTTACCAGTTTCTAACTCTCAAATTTAGCGTTTCTCCTAACCGAGTGGTTTTCCTGTTTTCACAGAAAAATCATAGGATGAGAATCATCCTATCATAGTATCATACAATCCTAGTTATTAACTTATCTCAGTATAAGGATATCAAGAACATAGCATAAACATTAAAATCTTACTATCCTTTAAAACATTAAAATTCTTGAAAACAAATTATATTTGAAGTCAGTCTTTTATTTGATCCTTTTCTAACAAATTTATTCCGAATTTGAAAATATTTCCTTCATGAAAGTTGTAGACCTGGAAAATTCCTACAACTTCTGTTTTAAACTTAAAATCCAAATCTGACTTAAACATGCTTGTTTCTGCCTTTGAAAATTCTTCGACCATTTTTCTTAATCTTGAAATAGGTCTCGGATTTTTGTAAAAACGAAGGTCTTAGAGGCCTTATTTTCAAAAACTGTCCACGATGCCCCTAGGATTTTCCCTTCTCTACAACTTTGTAGTTTTAACTTTTACATGATTCGGCCTCTAAGGGCCTCAAAATTCGCTTTCAAAAATACTGTCTGAATCTACCCGAAACTGGCAGTTTTTGGTTCGTTTGAGTTTCAAGTAATCTAACGTGCACACTACCTCCAACGGATTCCCCGTGAGCCTATTTCAAGCATGCATACATTACCTAAACATTTCATAAACTTACCTTCAATATTTTACTCATACAACTTCTTCAAACCAAAAATCTTAAACTTTCATAAAACCCTAATTTGAAACTAGCATAACCGAAACCGAAAACTACATAAAGCATAGTACTTAAATTTGCTTATCATAAGCTCATATTTATACATAACATCACACTCTTAATCTCCCTAACAAAAACGTAAATGAAACTAGAGGTTAGAGGAGTTTACCTCAAGCTTCACAAAATAATTCTAGCTTAAGACTTTAGAGATTTTCCTTCCTCACTAGACCAACACCAATCAACCGAAATTTGTTTCCAGGTTTTCTTCTTCACTTTTTTTTTTTTTTTCTTCTTCGGCACTTAAGGAGAAGAAAGCCAGAGAAGAAGCTGCCTAACTAAAGTTTAATTGTCTAAAGATCCTATAAGCTCATACCCCCACGTATATATATAGGCGAATGGAAAAAGAATTCCATTTGGAATTCTCTTCATTCTTCTAATATTGCTTATTGCTCCTTAGGCAACACATTTGCCTCTAAGTCCTTCAACATGTCCGGTGGTGAAGGTTTGAGATGGCCACCTAACCAAGTCTAATGCTGACTCATCCAAGCTAGACACATGATGTGTCTCTTCCTTGTGATGGTCGGCAATTTGGTGGCAACACATGCTTGGATTAATCAAGCTAAATAGCTTGTTCACTCTTGGTTAATGACAGCACTTGTCATTCTCTCAAAACTTTGAGAAACCAATAATTCAAAGCTGCAAATTAGTTCCTAAGAGTAGCTTATTTACTCATTGGAACTAAGTGGTGGCCGGCCAAGGAAGAATCAATTGGAAGCAAATGGTTAGACTAACTAAGTTAACAAACTTAGTTTACTTCCTTAGTTTTAACATAACTATGGTAACTAAATTTTGTAACCAATCCTTGGCTTAGTTGAATTTGAATGCTTAGTAAGAAAAATCTATCATAATTTTTCTTGCAATTCATCATAAGGTGGCCGGCTATACATTGCTAAATGTGAAGATTGCAAGATGCAATCTAGCTTAGTAAGCAAAACTACCTTGCTTAATAGGCAAAGCTAAAATTGTGAAGTGTCAATTTCAAATGAACTTCATATTTTTTCATACTTTGCCTATTGGTTCTTAAGAGCAAAATATTTGCTCATTAACCCTTAAAATAACCGGTCCCATTGTGCACAAAAATAAGCAAATGATTGGTCAATTTTTGAACCAATCAAACTTAACCTAATTCCTTGGTTTCCAACTAGGTTAACCAAATCTTAAAAACCATCATACACTAAATTGAACTAGGAAATCTAACTAGAAAAACCCATAGTTCCATAAATTTATAAATTTATCTATCGAACCACAATTGTCTCAAAATTACACTTTGGCCCCCTAAAGGCAAAATATTTGCACTTTAGTCCTATAGGGTGGCCGGCTATGGTGATAGTATTTGGCCTCCAATTCTTGCTTAATCAATCACCTAACACTATCTTAACTTTTTTAAAATCCATAACCATTCACTTTTCTTAAAATTACATATTGGCCCTTATAGACAAAATATTTACATTTTAGTCCTTAAAGGGTGACCAATTTTCAAAGTGAGATTTGTCATTCTTTTTAAGACAAGGTATCACCGATTAAGACCTTACTTGGCTTAACTCCTAAACACAGTTCATTTTCATACTAGCATACATATTCAGATACTGTTTTCAACTGATAACAGTATACTGGCACTGGACCATTATCCAGAATTTTTATGAACTGCGTCTAGGGTTCTCTTAATATTAGAAACTACTAACAGAGAATCATATATCATATATTTGCCTTTTACTACAAAAAGGTCTTTTGAAGAATTTAACATAACACATAAACATTTATTAATTACAAACTTTGATTATTCATAACAGAAATCAAAATTTGTAAACAAGCTGATTATTACGTTTTATACCGTTTTACTCAAAAGGTCACTTGCTTTACAAAGCAATAATTTTTGGAGTCTTATAAAAGCATAAGAACTCATAATATCTAATAAAAACCCTAAGCTGCGCTTTTCATAAATACCTTCAGGGCATAATTCAAATATCTGTACAAGATATTATGACGTTGGAAAATTCTAGTCATTACAATCTACCCCCCTTAAAAATTTTCGTCCTCGAAAATTAGAACAAGTCAGGATAGTTCTTCCTTATCTCATCTTCCAACTCCCAGGTTGCTTCTTCAACCCTGTGGTTTCGCCATAACACTTTAACCATGGGAATGGTTTTATTTCTTAAGACCTTTTCTTCCCAATCCAGTACTTGAATGGGCTTTTCTTCATAAGTTAAGTCCGTGTGAACCTCTACTGGTTCTTGATTAAGTATATGGGAAGGGTCGGATATATACTTCTTTAGCATCGATACATGGAAAACATTATGCATCGAAGCCAATTCAGGCGGTAGGGCAAGCTTATAGGCTACTTTTCCAATCCTTTCAAGGATCTCAAATGGCCCCGTGTATCTTGGGCTAAGCTTCCCTTTCTATCCAAAGCGCATTACTCCTTTCATAGGAGTAATCTTGATGAAAACCGCATCTCCCACTTGGAATTCCAAAGGCCTCCTACGCTTGTCAGCATAACTTTTCTGTCTGCTAAAAGCTATGTCGAGCCTCTGTCTAATCTTCTGAATATCCTCAGAGGTTTTTTTGATAAAATCTGTGGTTTGTAGCTGTTTCTGTCCAACTTCCTGCCAGTGAATAGGAGATCGACATTTTCTTCCATATAATGCTTCAAATGGAGCCATACCAATCGAAGCATGATAACTGTTGTTATATGAAAATTCGATCAATGGCAGCTTCTGATCCCAGTTTCCTTTGAAATCCAACACACATGACCTTAGCATATCTTCCAGTGTCTGGATAGTTCGTTCGGATTGACCGTCAGTTTGGGGGTGAAATGCCGTACTGAACTTCAATTTCGACCCCAAGACGTTGTGAACACTAGTCCAAAATCGAGAAGTGAAACGTCCATCACGGTCCGAGATGATCGATTTTGGCACTCCATGAAATCTGACAATCTGGGATACATAAATTTCAGCTAATTTTTCCACAGAAAAGGTGGCCTTAATCGCAATAAAGTGAGCCGATTTGGTTAATCTATCAACAATCACCCAAATCGTGTCACTCCCACTTGTAGTCCTGGGTAGTCCTATTACGAAATCCATAGTAATCTGCTCCCATTTCCACTCAGGAAGCTCTATCTTCTGTAGTTCTCCGCCCGGATGTCGATGTTCAGCCTTAACTTTCTGACAAGTTAGGCATTTCGACACATATTCTGCTACCTCATTCTTCATATTGGGCCACCAGAAACTTTCTCGGAGGTCTTTGTACATCTTGGAAGCTCCTGGATGTACTGAGTATGGCGTCATATATGCTTCCAACAAAATCTGATCCTTCAAGACTTTGAAATTGGGAACACAAATCCTCTCCTTGAAGTAGATAACGCCATCTGCATTAGTTCTAAACTCATTGCTTTTACCGCCAAAAAGCTGAGTTTTCAACAAAAAGGAATCTTTTCCTTGGTGAGACTTAATGGATTCCATCAAATTAGACTGAATGGTTAGAGAAGATAATTTCCCCGTTATCATCTCCAAATTAAACTCAGAAATCTCCTTTTGTAGTGGCTTAGGAAACATTCCAATAGACATCAGCATGCCTACGGATTTCCTACTTAAGGCGTCTGCTACTCTATTCGCCTTTCCAGGATGATAAAGGATCTCACAGTCATAATCCTTAACAAGCTCCAGCCATCTACGTTGTCTCATATTGAGCTCCTTCTGAGTAAAAATATACTTAAGGCTCTGGTGATCAGTGTAGATTTCACACTTATTCCCATACAAATAGTGTCTCCAAATCTTAAGTGCGAAAACTACTGCCGCGAGCTCTAAATCGTGCGTGGGATAATTCTTTTCGTGAATCTTTAACTGTCGGGATGCATAGGCCACTACCTTGCCGTCCTGCATCAAGACAGCTCCTAATCCATTCTTAGAAGCGTCACTATAGATCACGAAATTTCTTGCATCTACATCAGGAATAATCAACACAGGCGCACTCGTCAGCCTCTTCTTGAGCTCCTGGAAATTCTCCTCACACTTCTGAGTCCATTCAAAAGTCTTTCCTTTTCTGGTAAGAGCAGTGAGGGGTGTAGCGATCTTGGAAAATCCTTCGACGAATCGTCGGTAATAGCCAGCTAATCCAAGGAAACTCCTTATTTCCGTAACGTTTGTGGGTGCTGGCCATGCACTAACCACCTCTACTTTAGCAGGGTCTACTGAAATTCCTTCCTTCGATACTACATGACCCAAGAAATGAACTTTTTCCAACCAAAATTCACATTTTGTGAATTTGGCATACAGCTGATTCCTTCTCAATGTCTCCATCACCAATCTAAGATGATGCTCATGTTCCTCTTTGGACCTTGAGTATATCAGAATATCGTCAATAAAAACAATGACGAACTTATCTAGGTATTCCTTGAATACTCGATTCATAAGGTCCATAAATGCTGCCGGGGCATTGGTTAGTCCGAATGGCACAACCATGAACTCATAGTGCCCGTATCGTGTTCGAAAGGCCGTCTTGGAGATATCTGCCTCCTTGATTCTGAGCTGATGATAGCCTGAACGTAGATCGACCTTCGAAAATACTACTGCTTCTCTGAGTTGATCGAAGAGATCGTCAATCCTTGGAAGAGGATACTTGTTCTTGATCGTAATCTTATTCAACTCGCGGTAGTCGATACACATACGCAATGATCCATCCTTCTTCTTTACGAACAGCACTGGTGCTCCCCATGGGGAGTAACTCTGTCGGATGAATCCTTTGTCAAGCAGTTCTTGTAACTGCACTTGCAATTCCCTAAGCTCAGCTGGTGCCATACGGTAAGGCGCTTTGGAGATCGGTGCAACTCCAGGTAGTAATTCGATTTCGAACAAAATCTCGCGTTCTGGCGGAAGTCCGGGTAAATCCTTCGGAAAGATATCCACATATTCCTTTATAATGGGAACATCTTCCGGCATCAACTCCACTTCACAATCCTTATCCATCATGTTAGCTAAATATCCTTGACAACCATTAGCTAACATCTTCCAAGCCTTCATTACTGAAACCAGTTTGGTTGCTGAACTCCGAGATTGTCCGTAGAAATTAAACTCCTCCTCTTCGTATGGGTTAAACGTTACACAACGCTTTCGACAGTCGATCTTGGCGTTGTATTTACCTAAAAAGTCCATCCCTAAGATCACATCGAAATCCTGAAGCTTGATCACGATGAGATCTACAAACAATTCTCTGCCATAGATAGTCACGGAAGTATTTCGTATCCAAAAATTGGACCACAAAATCTCTCCGGATGGCAAAGAGGTTTTAACAGGTTGATCTAAACTATCCACTCCTTTTCCTAACTTCTGGGCGAACTCCAGGGATACAAATGAGTGAGTAGCACCAGAATCAAACAAGGCAACAGCATCATAAGTGGTGATAGAAATCTGACCTGTCACCACATGTGATGTCCCAGCTTCAGCATCACCCCTGGTGTAGGCATAGATCCTGGCTTGAGGTTCAGGGGCTTCTAATCTGCCTTGGGTGATTGAAGGTCCTTCAAGCTTAGCTTGGACTGCATGCAGCTGCCTGTTGGTGTTCTGACTCGGGTATGAAGGATTTTGGCCTCGGTTATTCAGATGGCAGTTCTTCGCATAATGCCCTTCCTTACCACACAGGAAGCAGGCATTTGACCCCATTCTACAAACTCCTGGGTGTTTCCTTCCACACCTAGTACACGTGGGGTAATCAGTGCTAGTACCCTCATTTCCTCTATTGTTCTTCTTCTGAGGGTAGTTCCTTTGCTGACCCTGGCCAGAGAAACTCCCTTTTCTCTTGTTCCTCCCAAAATGTTTGGAACCTTGGGCCGGGCTACTTATCGGGCCTTTCTGACTCAACTCTAGACCTTGACGGGGCTGCGTCAGCTTTACTACGGTTTTCTCCTCCTTTCTGGCCTTAAAAATCTGAGCCCTTGCTTCCTTGTCCTGGTTTATCCAATACTCGGCTCTCATTGCTCGACTCACACGGTCGGATACCAGGGTAGGTGGGCTGCTGCCAGCACTAACCTGCTTGGCAATATCAGTATGGAACATCTTCATCATCCTTCTCACCTTTTCCGTTTCATTGGGAACCAGCTCCGGACACAACCGGGCTAACTGATCAAATTTCTTGACA
>CM046372.1:747600-785750 GCA_025413025.1 Ficus hispida | reverse complement strand
ATTTCGTATCCAAAAATTGGACCACAAAACTTCTCCGGATGGCAAGGAGGTCTTAAAAGGTTGGCTTAATCTATCCACACCTCTTCCTAACTTCTGGGCAAACTCCACTGATATAAATGAATGTGTGGCACCAGAATCAAACAGGGCAATTGCTTCATAAGTGGTGATAGAGATCTGACCTGTCACCACATGTGAAGTGTTTGCTTCCGCATCACCCTGGTGTAGGCGTAGATTCGAGCTTGAGGCTCAGGAGCTTCCAATCTACCTTGGACAATGGAAGGTCCTTCTAGTCTAGCCTGGGCCACATGAAGCTGACTGTTTGTGTTCCTGTTCTGGTATGGAGGGTTCTGGCCTTGCTTGTTCATATTGCAATTCTTCGCAAAATGTCCCTCCTTCCCACAAAGATAGCACGCGTTGGTCCCCATTCTGCAGACACCCGGATGTTTTCTCCCGCACTTTGTACATACCGGGTAGTCAGAGTTATTACCCTCATTTCCCTTGTTGTTCTTCTTTTGAGGGAAATTTTGTTGCTGGCCCTGTCCCGAGAAATTTCCTTTCCTCTTGTTCCTCCCAAACTGTTTGGAACTTTGAGCAGGGTTATTGTTCTGGCCTTTCTGATTCGTCTCAGCACTCTGACGGGGCTGTGTCTGCTTAACAACGGCCTTTTCTTCCTTCTTGACTTTGAAAAACTGTGCCCTTGCTTCCCTGTCCTGGTTGATCCAATATTCTGCCCTTATCGCTCTGCTCACGCAGTCGGATACCAGGGTAGGTGGGCTGCTTCCGGCACTAACTTGCTTGGCTATGTCTGTCCGGAACATCTTCATCATTCTCCGGACTTTTTCAGTTTCGCTCGGTACCAGCTCCGGGCACAAGCGTGCTAACTGTTCAAACTTCTTAACGGCTTCCATCACCGTCATAGACCCTTGCTTAAAGCTGGTGAATTCGTCCTGTTGAGTGGCAAGGATTTCTCTGTTGTAGTACATACTATGAAACTCATCCACAAAATCCTGCCAATTCATTGCATAACATTTCGACGCATCTGAACGGTTATCCACCAGTGTCTCGCGTCATTCTTAAGGGCAAACGAGGCACATAGGACCTTTTCCTGTTCGGTGAGCCGCATAAAATCCAGGATAACTTGGATATCTATCAACCAGTTGTCTGCGGCTATTGGGTCTGTCGTCCCCTCAAATTCAGGCGCTTTCATCCGCCTAAATCTCTCATACAATAAGTCTTCTCTTGCTGGAGGTGGATCTGCCGGTACCCCAGCAGGTGCTATTGGTACCTCAGCATATTGTGGAAAATTGGGCACTGGAGGTGCCATTGGAGCTGCTTGGTCTGCGGGTAAGGGAACCTCATTGACCTGGGGTCTTTGATTTAGCTGATCCAGTTGCTCTCTCAGCCGGTTCGTCTCTTGTTGTTGCTCTAGCAACTTCCGTTGTAAATTGGCTACAACGGTCGCTAGATCCGGCGCAGGTGGATCAACTGATGTAGCCTTGCGCGTTCGAACCATCTTAATCTTCCTATTTAAATAATAAGAAAATATATTATTAACTATCAATATCCTTTCTTTGCATTCATATCTTAACATATTGTAACAATATGCATTATGTCACAATATTGTCATACCATAATCTTATATACTTATCATATTCATATCGTAAACATTCATCACATTCATATCATATCATTCATAATTGAGATTTCATACATCTCACATTTAACTGCCTTTTTATATCTATATAAAAAGTACATCATATTTACTTTACTTATAATTACATTCTCTTTACATCATATATACATTGTCAAAAATTTAGGATGGAAGTGTCTACCACTTTACCATCATACATAGGTACAAGCCTATTGTCAAAATAATAAGCTGGTACATATAGTTTCAAAAATAAAAACATACATATTCGGTCTAGTGATCTAAACCTAATCTAACTCCGCTACTGTAACAACCGAAACATCGGAGCCATCATCTTCATCATCGTCTGGGATCTCCTCGGGGAACTCCTCGAAATCGTCGCCCTCATCGAGCCATCCTCCGAATCCTGGCTCGTGATTAGACTCCTCCTCATCATCCTCATCATCGCTAGATATAACGATGATCGGAGGGTCCTCGGGAGCATCCATATCCTCATCGGCATCATACCCATCATCATCGGCCTCCTGTACCGGGTCGACGGGTATCGGGTCCTCCGGGTCGGCTGGGCCGGGCTCATATACTGGCTCTGGCTCGTATGCTGGCTCGGGCTCCTAAACCGGCTCGGGCATATCAGCGTCGTCGTCTGGTATCTCAGGCTCCACTACATGGGCATCGGCCTGTAGATCCTGTGCGATGACCTCCGCAGCTAAAATGTACTCGATCATATGAGCCACTGTCATAATCTGCGTCGGTATGGGCGTGTGCTGACGGATCTGTGCAGGTAGTCCGTTCCGCAGGATCACTAAAGACTGTAATCCTGGGTTTGGTATGTCCATGGGAATGTGAGGCAACATAGCCTGCTGGAACCTTCGACAGTAATGGTCCATCGGCTCGTGGGGGTACGCTCGCCAGTCATCGGCCATCATGTAGTACCGCTCGTGCTGCATATCCCTATAAATATCGGGATCTCGATAGTGCTCATCTACCCCATCATCCAGCACTGGTCCGTAGCGGGTAGTCATACAGACACGAAAATGTGCCCATGTACGGTCTGGCAAAGTCCCCTCACCGATCGTCATCCACCACAGTCGCGCGTCAGCTACCAGGCATCGACTAGCCAGCGAGACGTGCAGATGTGCCTCTATGTGGCAAAGGTGGAAAATCCTCTCCAGATCGTATAGCCAGACTGATAGAGCTACCGTTCGGGGTGTGCCGTCAAATAGCAGGGGCCGTGACTCGTAGAACGCTGAAACCGCGCGTCGGTCCTCTTCTACGGGTGCCGGGTCCATAATCGTAAATCTAATCATACATAATCGCATAATACATATTAACATATGAAAATAAAATTATAACTTACAATGATGGCGGCGATGGCAGGCTGACTGTGAAATTTAGTCGCAGGGAACCGCTCTGATACCAACTCTGTAACGACCCGCCTAGCACAGGCCGTTACCGTACATACATACATACATACGTACTTACATGCATACATACTTATACGTAAAATAGCGGAATAATTTTTTTTTTATAAGCCATATGAACATATTTGCACATGCGTAAGTAATTATACTGATTAATTAAAAACGTTGTGCAGGCATAAATAAAGCTTATAAAATAATCATATAACAAAACAAAACGCATGGCGGCATTGGTCCCACATTTCACAGTTCAGCACACCTCGCCCTCCATCTTGCATCACGGGTTGCTACTAGGCTGCTTACCTACAGCATAGACGTAAGACAATGAGCTAACGCTCAGCAAGTACAACTAATAAATACCGCAATAACATAAACACAACACGATCTAACCTAACATAACATTTTATGACATAACATAACATTACTTGTCATGACTTATCATAACATAACATTCCTTATCATGACTTATCATAACATATGCATGAATCGTTTATGCTTTGTTATGCTTTCTTAACTTATCTTTACTTATGGGCCCCATAACATGAGTGTTCGTACCGGGCGCGCTCTATGGGCTTACACTTGCCATAGCTCAACCCGACCTGACGCGGGTCGGTACGACACAGGCAATTGCTTGCCATCAAAGCTTAATCTTTCTTTTGTTAATTAGTGAACATGCATCGTGATGTTTCACTCAATTAATCTTAACATATCTTAACCCTAATCATGTTCCTATAAATCATAGCATACTTGACATTTCATACATCATGACATACATTCATAACATAAAATCATAGCACTTATCATTCATATAAAATCATAACATTCCTAGGATATTCTATAGCACTTAGCATGTAGCATTCATAAATAGCAAACATACTTAGGCAAGTATTCACAACAAGCCTATGCTGTAGGCGGAGTTGTACTTACCTTGTTTGTAAAAGTTGTGTCCAATGTGGAGTTAAATTCCGCTGGGACACTTCCGCATATAACGTTCTGAGATAAAATGAAAGTAAGGGTTAGAACTGTTGGTAGTATAACCAACATTCTTTCATAACCTTAGTTATAGGCCCTTACTTATTTTTACATTATCCTAATTGGTTACTTTGGTAACCCTAATCGGTTTGTTTTTAATTTTGGTTTTAAAATCTTATTCTTAGAAAAGAAAACCTTAATTTTTGGGTATAAAAATCCTTTTTGTTTAACCTTAAAACTGAAAATCTTAAACTGAGACTTATAAAATTATTGACTATTAGAAACTGCCTTTGGAACAGTTTCACAATGTCAATTTGCAGTGAAATTGTGGAATTACATTTTTTCTGTGTTAATTTATAAATAATGTACAGAGTTTTCCATAATTCCTGTACAGTTTTCCGAAATCCATTTTCATCTTAAAATCAAGACTGATTCTGAAAAACTTGTCTTCACGAAAGTTTTAGATATTGAAAAGTTCTACAACTTTCGTGTTTTGGATAAAACCTAGTTTCGATGTTTTCGTGATCAAAAACCCTATGGAACTAGTCCTGGCCGTGCACGGGTCCTGGGCACTTCAGGCACGGGTTTTGATAAAAACCGAGGCCATTGGAGCCTCATTTTACAAAAATGTCCTCGTTGTCCTCTAGGAAAAACTCTACTTAAAAACTTTCATGTTTTGAGTTTCCCCTGATTCGGCCTCTAGAGGCCTCAAAAACTGTTTTCCCCGAAACTGGCCAATTTCCACCCGAGTTGGCAGTTTTCGGTTTAAAATTTCGTTTGCGTCATAGAACGTCCACCCTACCTCAACCGAACTCAGCGGGAGCCTAAATCAAACATGCACGACGTTTCTAACATTCAGATTTCAACATGCAAGCCAAATTGAACATCATTCATCATCCTACAAAAATCCTAAACATTTAATCAAACATCTAACATGCACACATGCACATAATTGAACCACCAAACCCTATACCTAAACAAATCAAGCACATACTCATAATTTACAAGCTAGGGCAGAACTTGAAAGTGGGCTTATACCCTTACAAACCATGGCTTAAATACATTTAAATTTCTCCATATGAAATTTAAATGAAAACTTGATTGGTTAAGGTTTTTACCTTACTCGGTTTGGCTCGGTTAGCTAGGATTTCCACTTTCTTCCTCCTCCTCAAATCACCGGCTGTTTTGGTGATTGGCAAGTGCAAACTTGCTGCCTTTCTTGCCCTAAATCCAGCCACCAAATGGCACGAAATCTGGCTGCTTCCAACTCCAAAACCCGGTTTGGATCCAAGCTTGGTTCCTCCCCCCTAGAACCGGCCTTGCTAGGGAAATGGGCACTAAAATTTTTTCCAACTTTTTGCTTGGTTTCCTACTTGAATCCGACCTCCCCTAAGCCCTACACACTCTTGGTTTTGCAAAATTTTCTTGCCTTTCTCTTCCACTCTAGGTTCGGTTTTTGTGGAACAAAATTGCAAGAGTTTGGCTAACAATCCCAAATTGTGAACAATGCTCACCCCTATTTATAAAGGTTGGAAACTTCTTAAAATTGCACATTTTAGTCCTCAAAAAAATCAGAAATTGGACTTTTAGGGGGGCATGTGGCCGGCCATTAAGCTAGGTGGAAGACAACTAATTTCTTCCAATTTCTTAAATCAACTAATGATGTCAAAATTCAAAAAGTTAGTGAGGTAAGCAAGGCTGAAGCTTGTTTGGCTCTTTTTGCTATTAAGCAGTCCATTTTTAAGTTATCACAGGCATTTTCAATACTGGATTCACTTATGCACAGTATTGGTTTACCGAACTGCAGTCCAAAATTCATCCGTGTAAAAATGGACGGTATGAAATTTTTCTTATTTCTTAAAACCCTTTTTGCCCTATACTTCAACTTAATGTGCTTGATTTTCTAGGGTGGTTCTTATATCTTAAACATAACTTTTTATCTGTAAAAACACGGTTTTACCCGGTGCAATTTATACAGATAAACGTTTAAACATACAGTCATTTTCTTGAACTTTTCGGGTCAACCATCGACTTTCTTGTCAATTAGGGACCTTCTTGTCAAGTTTTGACTTTCATGGTCAACAGTTGACGTTTTGGTCAACCGTGACGTTTTTGGTCAAACTTTGACCATTTTACAAAATTTCATGATTTTGTTCCTTATTACCTAAAAGGTTGTTTTCTTAAATACATAACCATTTTTGAGTCTTATAAAGCCATAAAACTCACAAAATATAATTAAAAAACCCTTAACTGGGCTTTTTCCATAAATACCTTTACGGTTCAATGTAAATTTATACATAAAATCGTTCAGACATAAAAATCAGGTATTACAACATACTAGGTGACACTTTGTTATCATCCGGTAGAAGCTCTTTTAGAAATTCTAAAAGAGCCGTGAAACTAGAATTCATCTACCCTCCCGATGCTTTTAGATTCCATAATTTAACCAATGCCCCTAATTTCGTATATTTTGTACACCCGGCATACAAGGGTATTTCGGCATCATTAATCATAGCCTCAAATAACTCCGGCCAGTTCATAAAGTTTTCTTCCAAATCATTTATCATATTGATCATATCATCACGAACATCTTCCTCAATAATAGGCTCTTTACCTTTACTACTCGTCGATGTACATTTAATATCGAAAAAATCTTCGCCATGTAGATACCATGTTTGGTAAGAACAAATAATCCCATAGGCGCGCAAATGCCCTCTAACATCATCAATGGAATGAGATCTATGATTACCATATATTTGACACGGACACGGAATCTTATCATCTTGTATGTGTGTAAGAACTAGAAATTTCAACGTTTTGATTTCGCATATAGAAACTTGAATTCTGCCATTAATGGTATTTATGAAAAAGCCCGGCTTAGGGTTTTTATTAAATTTTATGAGTTCTTATAAAACCATAAGACTCAAAAATGATTGCTTAGCTAAGCACACGATCTTTTAAGTTAAAAAAGATTGAAAATTCTATGATTTTATAGAAAGTCAACCGTTGACCAAGAAAGTCAAAGTTGACCAAAAAGGTCAAAGTTGACCAAGGAAGTCAAAGTTGACCAAGAAAGTCAATGTTGACCCATAAAAGTCAACTATGTGACGGGAATGAAGTATGTTAAGCAGTATTGGAAATATACTGCCAAAACTATTTTTATGTGTAAAATAGTTAGAATTTGATTTAAAACCACCATAGAAAAATCAAGCACATTAAATAGGTTATTAAGGGCCGAAGGGCTCGAGGCAAAAAGAAAAGTTTTCGTACAACGCATTTTAAGACAGATAAATTTTGGATTGCAAAACAGTATACAATACTGTGTAATGATGAACACAGTATTTGTAATATCTGTTTTTGCTTAAAGTTAGACTGTTTATCAAGAAACAAGCCAAACAAAGCCTAAGGTGGATGACATCACCTTATCCTTTAATTATGACATCATTTTGGAATTAAGTAAAATTTGGAAAGTAATTTGGATGGTTCTAGACCATGTATGGCCGGCCACCTCACCCTCCTTTTGTGCAAAATGTTAGTTTTTGAAGGACTATTTTGTAATTTTGAAAAGTTCCAAAACCTCTATAAATAGGGGTGCATTTTATTCAAAAAAATCAGAAAATTTGGAGAAGTTCTGCCCATTTTCCAGCTCCAAAAACCGCCATTGATCAGCCAAGAAAAACAAACAAAAACCAAAATCCAAGTGTAGGAATCATTGGGTAAATTTCGGATTTCATCTAGGAACCAAGGGAAATAGTTGAAAAATTTTTGGAGACCCATTTGGCCAAGTGGCCGAACCTTGGTGGGCAGGAAAAGGGAGAGAAAAACTGATTGGGAACAAGGGGGAGTGGTCAGATTTTTGGGTGAAAATCAGCAGCCAAAAAAAACCAAAACTTTCGGGTAGGTTAGGGGGAGGCCGAATTCACCAAGGAGTCAAGGAAAGGAGAAAAATTCTTGGACCAAACCCTAACCATTCTTAGGGTCAAGAAAGGTAATCTCCCATGGCCTTAAGCTTTTTCAATTTGGTTCAATTTGAAATTTAATTGTATTTCAAGTTGTCAAATTGTATGAGCATAAGCTCAAATTTATTAATTGCCTTAGTTTAGGAGGTTAGATATGTGCTTGATTAGGACTTAAGGGTGGTTTGAATTTATTAAGTTTTGCATGATTTAATTGATGCTTGATTTAATTATGTGGTATGTATGTTAGCTACTGCCTAGGGTTATATGTCCCCTAAGTGAATTTAAGTTGAGCTAAGAATGGTTAAAAAGGTTGCATGGCTAATGTAGATCAAATTATGCAACTTTGGAAATTAAGCATACCCTAGAATTCTAGAAAAGAATAATGGGTTGCATGGCTGAATTTTAAAATGTGTTTAAAGAAATTTTACGTTAGAAAAAGCGATGTGTGTTGATGTTAAGCTCCCGCTGTGGTCGGTTGAGGTAGTGTGCGCGATTAGGACGTAAAACCAATTCGAAAACAAGAAACTGCCATATTCGGGTTTAGGTTAAGCAGTTTTCTGGAAACCAGAATTTGAGGCCCTTAGACGCCGAATTTGATAAAATCTAAAACACGAAAGTTGTAGAGTAGGGTTTTTTCTAGTGGACAACGTGGACAGTTTTTCAAAATAAGGCTCCAACGGCCTTCGTTTTTATGGAAAACCGAGCCCAGTTTCCATGCACGGCCAGGACAGTTTAACAAGGTAAACGAACGAGTTAAGTTCCGAACTGGGTTTTACACAAAACATGAAAGTTTTAGGATTTTTCAAGATCAAAAACTTTCATGAAGAAAAGTTTTTCAAATTCGATATGGATTTTTAAATAAAAATTGGATTTCAAAAACTGTGTAGGAAATAGGAAATTCTTACACAGGATTTTCTAAAACAAAACAGAAAAACTGTATTTTTCACAAAACCCATTGTTTTGACTGCTAAAACTGTTCCAATGACAGTTTTCAGCCCTTAACAATTTATAAAACCTACTCATAAGTTTTCAAGAAATTTTGAAAGAAAAACCTAAGTTTCTAAAAACAAAGCAAGATGGGATTTTTAACCAAGTTATTGGTTTGGGCTCAAAGCCCAAGGGTTATCCAACGTAACCCAATAAAGGACCAAGCCTTTCGATTTCAACCCTTATCTCGAGGGTTATTTACGGGGTTACGAATAGTAACCCGTTTACGATATTTTCCAAGGTAATGATATGGGGACATATAACTAGGAAGTAAGTAAATGTTGGTTGATAACCAACAGTTTAAGAATAGGATTTCAGAATCCTTACCCTATGTCATTTGTAATAGCAGGGGATAATCTGCTATTGCGCTCCGATCTGGAACAGCTTGGCATCGTACATAGGAAGACAAGGTAAGTACAACTCCGCCTACAGCATAGGCTTTTGTTGTATACTTGCCCAAGTATGAATGATATAGATGGGATGTGATTGTATGTTAGATATGCATGATATTAGGAAATGTTTATGTGATGTGATGCAATGACGTTATGTGTTATGATTTCAATATGACATGAGATATGATATGTTTACGATGCCTTATGTTATGAAGCATGATATGATTTTATGTTATGAATATGTGACATCACGAAGCATGTTCACTAATTCTAAATAAGAGTAAGATCAAACATGAATTATGAAAGACAAGTATGATGGCAAGCAAGTTGCCTGTATCGTACCGACCCGCGTTAGGTCGGGTTGGACTATGGTTTGAGTTGGAAATGGACTGGCCGCCCCAACCACTCCATAGTTGCGCGCCCGGTACGTACACTTATGTAAGGGGCCCATAATCAAGATAAGCAAGATAAGCAAGACAGGCAAGTTAAGTATGATAAGCTATGAATGAACAAGTAAGCTATGAATGAAGCATAATTGGCTCATGCATGATTAGAATAGAATATGATATGATTGGTTAAGCATGTTATGTTAGTAAGTAGGTTATGTATGTTTTCTTATTGCGGATAATTATGTTGTACTTGCTGAGCGAAAGCTCACGTGTCTTACGTCTATGCTGTAGGTAAGCAACCTGTCAGCAATTTTTGATACAAGATGGCGAGCGGGGCAGGATGAACTGTGAAGTGAGTGGGATAATTTGCCGCCACACGTTTTGTTTCGTTTATGTATAGTATTTAATATTCGACTGCGAACATCGTCTTATATATTACTTTCCGATCGTATATCGCTTTTCCTTTCGTACGCACTACATGTATACAAAAAAAAAAAAAAAAAATTTCCGCTGATTACGCTAAGTAAGTAAGTATGAATGCCATTATCTATGTATGTATGTATGGTAACGGCCTGTGCTAGGCTGGTCGTTACAATGTGAGCTTTGGCAAACGACAAAAATTCTTCAACACCAGCTTCATATGCTTTAGACAATCTATCAAACCACATCCACTTCCTATCCATGATTTGCAACTCCTAAATAAAAAAAAAATTACAATACTTATTTAAAAGTGAAAGTCCTCTATCATATTCATTAATTAATACCGGCTCATTAATTAATCAACAATTAAAAATCGAAAGAACATATCAAAAAATTAATTAAAATAAAAAACACCATGTAAAGCCATAATATAATTTAGTCTAAATACGGGACAAAATTAACATGTATTGATGACTTAATTTAACACCCATTGCACAATTACTCTAAATCGATCCCACAACATATATACATTAAACACATACAACAAGAATTAATATGTTCATTATTTATCACTTACAGAGAGAGAGAGCGAATATATTGGCGTACTAAAAATGATCGGAGCAATCTCGAACTATATTTTGGGATATGTGATGTGAAAAACTGAAGGCAACAACTCTCGGTATTTTGTGTAAAAAAAAAGTAAGCTTCCACGACCGTTTCCAGAAAAACGGTCGTGGAAGCTTATGTTTCCACGACGGTTTTGAATAAACCGTCGTGGAAGTCTGGACAATTCAACGACGGTTTAACTTAAACCGTCGTGGAAGTCTGGACAATTCAACGACGGTCTAGTTAAAACCATCGTGGAAGGCTTGCTTCCATGACGGTTACTCAATACCGTCGTGGAAGCGGCTTGCTTCCACGATGGTTTTAATAAACCGTCGTGGAAGCAAGCCTTCCACGACGGTTTTGAGTAACCGTCGTGGAAGCAAGCCGCTTCCACGACGGTTTTCGGAAATACTTTTCCGCTCCGTGTTTTTGAGTTTTTTCGACGACGGTTTTTTAAAAAACGGTCGTCGAAGGATAGTCGTGGAATCCCAATTTTATAGTAGTGATAGCAAATTAATGTACAAAACTTCAAACATAGTAATAAAAAGTATAATCGGATTAAAAAAAATATTCCTCCTTTCTCTTCCTCTCTCTAACATAAAACTATGAACATAAATATGTTATTAAAGTTAACCGTAAATCTGTTATTTATTAGAAAATTCAAGGATTTATCTTAAATTCTGAGGATTTACTTATAACTTAATATATGTTATAATTTATCATCTTTTAAAAAATTACTATAAACATCGCAAATGCTTATAATACATACTATATTTGTTAATTTTCCATCTTTTTATTAGTTTTTTTCCCAATATATTTCTTATTTTATTATTAAAAAAAAACGTAACATTATATTATTTTATTACGATGAAGATATAATTATTATGAGTAAAAAAGTTAACTGAAAAACTACTGAAAATTTGCAATACAATAATAAAGCATTGAAAGCAAAAAATTGAAAAAAAAAAATAATAATCATCATATCATTAATACTTTAGTAATGACGTGTTAAAAAGAAAAAAAAAGTAAAATTCTTATAAATGTCAAATCACTTTAGTAAAACATATCTAGAGAGATTTTAGTAGGAAAAAAGAAAAGAAGAAAAGCAATTATGTTCATCGATGTCATTATACCAAATGGTGCCCGGTTTCGTCCCGAATTCCGGCAGCCCCAGATGAACAGTTTACACCTTTGAGTATGGCGCTGCCCTTGCTGGAATGAAGTCGTCAAATCCAAGAAGTTGAACTGCAACAAATAGATTCAGAATAATTATACAAAAAAATCTATTTTTAGAGTCTTGTTTCAAAATATATCCATTTTTTAACAATATTATGTATATGTATATTTTTTAAGAAATAAATATCTATGGTACCTATTTTGTCGTTTTACTATAATTGACATCATTTCATTTTTATGCATATTCTTTTCTTTTCTTTTTTTGTTTTTTGATTTAATGATGAATATTTTTTATTGACATATGTGAATTACCTTTAATAAACCAAAATTAGTTACAAACATCAAAATAATTATAAACAAATATAAAATATTTACTATAAAGATGATGATTCAGACTAAATAATAAACACATTACAAAATATTAATGATAAAGATTATTAAAATTAAAATATTCACACTTCTCATATAAAAAACCAATGAATTCTTTATCAAAGACCTATTTATTTATGTAATCCACTACAAATCAAATAGTTATCATTTGTATATTAAACAAACAAATGAAGAATAACACAACAAATGATATCAAATTTTTTATGGAAAAAAGCTATTATTTATATAAACTACTAGAAATGCAATTGAACCTATCTTTATGATTAAAACTGACTTACTATGAAATTTTTTTTTTCTTTTCAGATGTTCCTTTTTCTTTATTTAGCTTATTTTCATTAATGTGAAATATGATTTTGACAAAACATTACATTTTTTTATTTATTATGAATATTTACACCTTCTTTGCAATAAATAAAAATTTTTCATATTTTCCTTTTAGCCCTCTTTGGTGAATGTCTTACATTTTATTTATTTTTTTGTTTCTTTTTTGATCATTACTTAATTTGTTAATTCACCATTCTTAATGAAGGGTAATATTATCTTTATAATTACTTTTTTTAGACATTTATGCAAATAAAGAGTAAAAATGAATATATATCAAATCAACACCTCTAATTTAGACATCTATGTAAATAATCCATAAATTTATCACAATATAATCCCTTATTGTTAGACTACCACTCAATAAGACCTAAGATATGTTACTAAATAAATTTGTAAATGATAATTAATAGTGATCTAATTATCTGACAATTGTTTGGTGTACTGTTTGCGTTTAAAAACACTAATTTCTCTTTTTATTTTATTTGTTGCTGATGAAGGCATCATAAGTTAGATTAGAAAAAAGTTAGATTAATTAAGTAAACAGAGTAATATATATATTGACTCGTATTAAAAGCAACATTACTCGAATTAAAAGCAACATTAAATAAGAGTATGTTTAATGAGCTCATCAAAGAAACAGTTCTCTTTCAAAAAATGACTTCTACAAACTAGAAAAACTCAAGCTACCATCAATGCTAAATTAATGTATTAATGCAAGATTATTTTAGTATTTGAATAGAAAAAAAACCACTTTTCAATTCATTGCAATTAAATAATGCTAAAATTTCATTTTCCATGTTTGGTGTCAATATTTGACACTAATAGAAAATGCCATAGTGTGATATTTTTGTCAGTTGATGTGTTGACGTTTACATTCCGTATTTATGCTATTATCATTTTTGAATTAAATAAAATTCACAATTTAACTTACAATGTCCAATATTTAAAATTTGTACAAAAAGCAGTGATATACCATTGCAAATAACATTATTTACTATACAAAATAAAACAACAAATAAAAATATTTCATTCACACACTTTCTTTAGACAAAACGTAACAATGACATTGACATTTAATCGGAGACTATTCTTATACTAATGGTAGGTGTATATATGCTACACACACCCAAAAAAGAGAGTGAAAATTAAAAAGGCAAATAAGACCACGACGATAATAATAATAACATTATCAAGAGGGACACAATAAAATATATAATAATATTAAAGAACATCAGCGATTATTAACACCGCGCACTAAACAGGTGAAACCCATTCTATTAGTCATGATATTAAAAACACCGCGATGTGTCAAAGTAGTTTTCATATATACACACACATAGAAATAAAGAGACCTAAGAAAAGTACATATATATTAATAAAATAACAAATAATATGATAAATGCAAAGAGATGAAAATAAATGGGAACAGACCAAGAACGTCAGCAGAGGTTCGACCATTGGTAAACCTTCCGGTTGGAATTCCACCAGGGAAGTCAATCCCATAAGGCCTGTAATTGGCTTTGGCTAATGTGGCACGCACGTTGTTATTTCCATTATTGACCAGAGAGTCTCCGAATATGAAAAAACATGGCACTTGCGGATCTCCCACAACGCCATTAATCAGTAATGTTACTATTATATTTGCCACAACTGATAGAGAAAATAAAATCTTATATTTTATTTGACCAGCCATTGCAAATAGTAAAAAGACAGGAATATATATGATGAATATGATCGAGAAGAGTGTGTGTGTGTGTTGCTCAAAACCCAAATGAAGGTGTGTGTGGACACTAAACTGCAAAAATGCATTCTTATAGGCACAGAAAGGGATACGTACTCAAGTTGTATACTGGCCTAACCGGATATAATATATAATAGGATTAATTTTATTTTTAGTACTTGTGGGATAAATTATATTAAAAACAATACCACTTTTTTTCCCTACATTTCTAGTATCACCATGTCAGCACCGTCTCTGATATGTGGGGCCCAACAGCATTAAATGTATGGCAAGTTTCAGTTTTACCCTCATCTCATACCGACACAAATATCCCCCTCCCTGGCACGGGCTAAAAAATTTTCAACCAATATCTACAGTGTTTTAGAGAAAGAAATCGAAATCTAAAGAGAGAAAGAGTTGCAACCAGCTGGAACTGCTTGGAAACTGTCCAATACCACCACGAAAGCCCTCTATAAACCGCTTTGGGATATAGAAGGCCACCTAACGAGAAAAGTTACAAAAAACCGGCACCAGATATCGAGAGAATGGTGGCCGGTGAAGGGTTGAGGGGAAATCGAAGTTAAGGAATCAAAGAAGTCGAAAGTTAAAAATATTGCTTTTTCGTTTTTATGTTTAAAAAATTTGCATTTAACACTTTGTTTGCAAAGGTGTAATGACTAGAATTTTTCAACGTTACAATTTCTTGTATAGAAATTTAAACTGTACCATGACGGTATTTATGAAAGAATCCGGTTAAGGATTTTTATTGAAATTTGTGAGTTCTTATGCGTTATAAGACTCGAAAACGATTGCTTAATTAAGCATGTAACCTTTTGAGTAAAAAGGTATACAAATGTTATGATTTCATGAAAGTCAAAGTTTGACCAAGAAAAGTCAAAGTTGACCAAGAAGGTCGAGGTTGACCAAGAAAGGCAACATTGACCAAGAAAGTCAGAGCTTGACTAGAAAAGTCAGTCCTTTGACGATATCGAAAAATTGTAAGCAGTATGAGTAGAATACTGTGAAAAAACCATTTTTAACAAATCAGATAGTATGATTAAGTATTAAAACCACCATAGAAAAATCAAGCACATTAAGTAAGAGATTAAAAACCAAAGGGCTTTAAGCCAAAAAGAAAAAAATTGTACAGTCCATTTTTACACAGATAAATTTTGGACTGAAATATGGTATATGGTACTGTGTGTTAGTGAGCACAGTATAAAAAATACCTGTTTGGCATTAAAGTGGACTGTTTACTAAGGAAAAAGCCAAACAAGGCCTTTATGGATGATATCACTTAACTTTAAAATTATGACATCATTTCCATAATTAAGGAAATTATGGAAAGAATTATGGAATGCTCTAGAATGTGAGGTGGCCGGCCAACTAAGAGGGTTTAAGGGAAATTTTTAAAATTTGGAGGGTTTTTGGAGTAATTTGAAGAGTTTTCCTTCTCCTATAAATAGTAGACCCATTTGAAAATTTTGGCTCACAAAAATTGAGAAAAAGCAACTACACCTTGCCCAAATTTTCTTCTTCAAAATCGAACTTGAGAGCAGCCAAGAAAAAATGTTTGGAAACTCAAGGAATTGATCTTAGGAGGGTACGGTTTTCACTAGGAAGCAAGCCAAGAAGTTGGAAAAAATTTTGGGAACCAACTTAGCCAAGGTGGCCGGTTGTTGGAGTGAAAGAAAAGGAAGGAAAAATTGAAGGGGTTTGGTGTGGAGAAGTGGCCGGCAGTGGTTGGAGCAGCCACCAAGTGGCAGAAAATTTTGGAGCCTTTGCTAGGGAAGGCCGTTGCTTGTTGGAACCAAGTGGCTGGAAAATTTTGGAGCCATGGTTAAGGGAGGCAGGTTGTGAGTAAGGGAGAATTGTTGGAGCCAAACGAACCAACTTCTCAAAGTGATTAAGGTATAATTCTCTTGGATCTTAAATCTTTCAATTCAAGTTTTAAATTAAGGATTTAAGTGTATTTCCAAGTTGGTTTGTAATGAGCATAAGCTCAATTTAATTTTCAAGCCTAGATTAGATCTTAGGGTTATGTGCTTGATTAGTTAAGGGTGGTTTGATTTATGATTTTGAGCTATGGTTTGATTAATAGTTTTAATTATGTTTATGTTTGTTGATTTCTAGGGTTGCATGTTAGAATTTTTGGTGAAGTTGTATTTCCCCTAAATCTGTTAAACAGAAATTAAAGGATGTCTTAGGGTACTAGATTATGATAATAATGCCATGGTTCGAATTAGGATAAAACCATGCAAAACCCTTACTTTAATTGATGCAATTTTGTTGTTTGACTTGCATGATCGTGTTGGGGTTCATATAAGTTAATTTGGGACGGTAGAAAAATGTTGCATGATGATCCTAGACTCCCGCTGTGGGCGGTTGAGGTAGTGTGCACGATTTAGGACGAAAAAATTTATGAAGATAGAAAACTGCCAATTCGGGTTTAAGCTGGCCAGTTATCTGGAAAGCCAGTTTTGAGGCCCTTAGAGGCTGATTTTGGGAAAACCTAAAACATAAAAGTTGTAGAGTAGGATTTTTCTTTGAGGACAGCATGGACAGTTTTCAAAAATAAGGCTCCATTGGCCTTCGTTTTTAATAAAACCCGAGCCTGACTGTGCCCAGACCCTATGCACGGCCAGGTGAGTTCAACAGGAAAAATGAGTGGGTTAGAGACCGATATGGGTCTCGAGTTAAACACAAAAGTTTTAGGATTTTTCATTCTTTAAAACTTTTATGAAGAAAACTTTTTCAAATTCGGCTTTGATTTTTTAAATAGAAAGTTGGATTTCAAAACTGTGCAGTGAATAGGAAATTCCTGCACAGAGTTTTCTAAAACAGTATAGGAAAAGGATATTTCTGCACATACACTGACAAATTTATTACAAGAAACTGTTCTAAAGGAAGTTTCCTTTTTTAATGATTTTTATAAAGACCCATTCATAAGATTTCAAGTTTTATAAAGATTTTGAGGAAAAGTGAGTTTAAAACCCCAAGTTTTCCAAAGTAAAGAAAAAGGGTTTTAAACTAAGTTGAATGGGCAATAACCGGGAATATACCGAGTTATTGGTTTGGGCCCGAAGCCCAAGGGTTATCCAACGTAACCCAACAGAATAGTCAGTATGACTAGTGGGGCCTAAAAACCTGGGGCTACTTAGAGTAACCTATTGGGGTTGTGTTTTAAAAGGCTTAGGCCAAGGTCAAGAATTAGCAGCCTAAAACTGCTATGAAAGGCTGTTTAGCTAAGGTTACTTTAAGTAACCAATCAAGTTACGCTTTAAGTGTAGTAGACCATAATCTCTAGGGTTATCCGCGATATTGAGAAAGTATCCGGCAATGTTTAAGAAATGGGGCATATAATTATGATTAGGGATGAATGTTGGTTTGATTACCAGCATTCTATAAGAACAGAATTCTTACCCTATGTCCTCTGATAGCAGGAGATAACCTGCTACATTATCCTGATTTGGATCGGCACCTCTCTGGACATAGTGTAAGAGGTATGTACAACTCCGCCTACAGCATAGGCTTATTGTTGAATACTTACCCAAGTATGGTTGGTGTGTATGACGTGATGATGTTATGTTTATGATATGACTATGTTAAGTTCATGATTATGCGATTAAGGATATGAGCATGATTTATGTATAGTGACATCATGAACCATGTTCACTAATAAGATCAAGTATGAGATTATGAAAAGTAAGCATGATGGCAAGCAAGCTTGCCTGTGTCGTACCGACCCACGTTAGGTCGGGTTGGACTGTGGTTTGAGTTGGAAATGGACTGGCCGCCCCAACCAAATCATAGTTGCGCACCCGGTACGTACACTAAAGATAAGGGGCCCATAAGTAAAATAAGTTAAGAATGCATAAGATGGCATAATAAGAGCATAATCGGTTCATGCATATACTATGCGATGCTAGGCTAAGCTATGATTTGTATGTTATGATGAAGTATGACATGTATGATATGCTATGGTATTTAAAGATATGTTATGAAAGGTTATGATGAATTATGGTTGAGTTGTTTTGTTGAGGATATGTATGTTGTACTTGCTGAGCGAAAGCTCACGTCTTACGTCTATGCTGTAGGTAAGCAACCTACGGGCAGTTGATGATACAAGATGGTGAGCGTGGCAGGGCGAACTGTGAAATGTGGGATCAATAGCCACTACGCGTTTCGTTCTTGTTTTGTATATGATTTAGTATTTCGAAGATTGTTTATATGATTATGCATTCCGCGTATATGCACTGTATATATAAAAAAATAAAATTTCCGCTGTTTATGTCAATTAAGTAAGTAAGTAAGTATGTATGTATGTATGTATGTATGGTAACGGCCTATGCTAGGCGGGTCGTTACAGAGTTGGTATCAGAGCGGTTCCCTGCTATCCAATTTCACAGTATACCTGCCGTCGCCGCCATCATTGTAAGTGATTTTATTTTTGAGTAATTAATGATTATGTAATTATGTTATGTTAGACTCGACGTTATGGATCCCGTGCAAGTATATGAGGATCGACGAGTAGTAGCGTCGTTCTATGAGTCGCACCCAATGATTTTCGACGGCACTAGACGGACAGTGTCATTAGCAGCATGGCTATACGACATGGAGCAGATTTTCCATCTTAGTCATATCGAGGAGCGACTACAGGTCTCCTTAGCCAGTCGATGTCTAGCAGTGGATGTTCGACTATGGTGGATGACTATTGGGGAGAGATCTATGCCGAGTCGTACTTGGGCGCATTTCTGTGCTTTGTTAGTTGCACGATATGGACCGATACTGGATGAGGGGGCAGGTGTACCCCATCGTGACCCGGTGATGTATCGAGACACGTATCATGCTCGATACCTTAATTTTGCAATAGTCTGGCATGCCTTCCCCCAGGAGCCCATGAGCCATTATTGTCGGCGGTTCCAGGAGGAGATGTTGCCATATGTCCCGCAGGACTTGGTTAACTCGATGGCATTTGCACTCCAGACGCTTCGGGATGGACTACCTCAGCAGATCCGGCAGTATGTCCCCATGCCGATACCTGGCACGACCGTGGAGCACATGATAGCTGATATTTTAGAGGCTGAGGCTGTAATGACCAGCTTGTTTACAAATCTTGATTTATGTTATTAGGAATCAAAGTTTGTAATTACTTATGTTTATATGCTATGTGTTATGTTTTATCAGTAAAATTATTGAATTCTTGGTTGAAGGATTCGATAATTTACTTATGTAAGACCTTTTTGTTGTGAAAGGCAAATTTATGATTATGATTCTCTGATTAGTAATTTCTAATCTTAAAAGAACCCTAGACGCAGTTCAGATAAATTCTGGATAATGGTCCAGTGTAAGAATACTGTTATCGGTTGAAAACAATATCTGAATATGTAAGCCAGTATGAAAGTGGACTGTGTTTAGGAGTTAAGCCAAGCAAGGTCTTAAAAGGTGACACCTCGTCTTAAAAAGAATGACAAATGTCACTATGAAAACCGGCCACCCTTTAACGACAAAAGTGCAAATGTTTTTGCCTTTAGGGGCCAAAATGTAATTTTATGAAAATTATAGTTTGATAGATAAATTTGTAAATTTATGGAACTATGGATATTTCTAGTTAGATTTCCTAGTTTAATTAAGCTTATGATGATTTTTAAGTTTGGTTAACCTAGTTGGAAACCAAGGAATCAAGTTAAGTTTGATTGGTTCAAAATTGACCAATCACATGCTTACACTGGTTCACATAGGGACCGGCCACCTCAAGGGTTAATGAGAAAATATTTTTCTCTTAAGGACCAATAGGCAAATTATGAAAATTGGAAGTGCACTAGAAATTGACACCTAACAATTTTAGCTTTGCTTACTAAGCTATGTTGCAAGTTGTCATCTTGACACCTAGCATTGTATGGCCGGCCACCTCATGGATATGTTCAAGCAAATATGATGTTTTTTAAGGACTGAAAAGCAAACAAGGAAATAGGTGTTTCATTGTTAGTTTGACACCTAAAAACCTAGCTTTGCTTAGTAAGCAATCTAGCTTTGCTTACTTGGCTATATGTGATGCATCAACAAGCAAAGATTTTCCATGTGGCACACCAAGGAAAACCGGCCATCACTTTGGCTAGACACATCATGAACTAGCCTTGGTGAGTAAGCACCATAGCTTTGCTCATGTGGCTAGCAAAGGCAAGCACACCAAACCATTCAATGGCCGGCCACTATGAGGTCAAGACACCTCATGGGTTAGCTAAGGTGAGTAAGCCACCCTAGCTGCCCTTACTTGGCAAGCCAAAACTCTTACACCACATCAATGATGAACCGGCCATCATGGGAGGTTGACACCTCATGGTGTAGCTTTGCTGAATCAGCTCACTAGCTGTGCTTATTTGGCAAGCCAAGGCCTTGCCAAGCCACCCCCTAAACCGGCCACCCTAGAATTAGGACACCTCGTGGCCTAGCTTGGATGAATAAGCATTCCTAGCCTCGCATCCGTGGCAAGCCGAGGCTTTGACACGTCATCACTCTAAGGGCCAGCCATCTTGAGGGCTTGACACATCGTCTAATAGCCTTGATGAGTCAGTCCCATAGCCTTGCTTAGTCATTTCCAAGAGCCAAGCATGGCCGGCCACCACACAAGGTTTGTTCAGCAAATAGAATTTTGCTAGAGGACTTTTTGGCAAAGGAAGAATAAGTTGTTCACCTATAAATAGGTGAAGGCTGATTCTTTGTGTTTGTTTAGAAAACCTTGCAACCAATGTTTCAGTTCTCTTCCTTATAGAAACCGAACCAAAGTGAGAAGCAAAGTGAGAGTGAAAGTGTGAAACAAATCCGGTTTTGTGGTGTTGTGTTAGCACAAAAGAAAAACTTCGAAACCCTAAGCTAGAACCTTTCTCGTGAAGCTTGAAGTAAATCTTTTAACCTCTAGCTGTTTATTTACGTTTTAGTTAAGAGAATTAAGAGTTTGATGTTGTGTAAAAGCATGAGTTATGGTTGTTTAGATTTATAAACCATACCGAATGAAAACTGCCAGTTTCGGGTCAAACTAAACAGTATTTTTGGAAAGTGAATTTTGAGGCCCTTAGAGGCCGAATCATGAAAAAGTCAAAACTACAAAGTTGTAGAGAAGGGAAAATTCTAGGGGCCTACATGAACAGTTTTTGAAAATAAGGCATCTAAGATCTTCGTTTTTACAGAGACCCGAGACCTATTTTAAGGTTAATGAAAATGGCCGAGGAATTTTCAAAGGCAGAAATTGGTATGTTAAATTCAGATTTGAGTTTTAAGTTTAAAACAGAAGTTGTAGGAACCTTCAAGGTCTACAACTTTCATGAAAGAAATGTTTTCAAATTCCAAACAGATTTGTTGGAAAAGGATCAAATTTAAGGACTGATTTCAAATACAGTTTTTGGAATTCAAGGGTTTTAAAAGAAAGTGAAGTTTTAAAGTTTATGCTATGTTTTGATACCCTTATGCTAAGAGGAGTCAATAACTAGGGTAATTATGATATTATGATAGATTGATTCTTATCCTATGATTTTTCTGTGAAAACAGGAAAACAACCTGTGTAGGTGGAGCACTAAATTGAAGATTTAGCGTAACTGGTAAGTACAACTCCGCCTACAGCATAAACGAAAATGTTTGATAAGTTCATGATGATATGTATGCAATGAAGAGTTATTGATAGTATGTGTTCAAGTTAAGTTGATATGCTATGATGAATGTTTATAAGATGAGCAAGTTAAGTTGATATGTTTACGATGCTATGTTTACGAAGTAAGATGATCAAGTTATGTTGATATGCTTACGAAGTATGATAATCAAGTTATGTTGATATGCTTGCGATGTATGTTAGTATAAGATGATCAAGTTATGTTAAAATGTTATGATGTATGCTATGATAGTATGACATCACAAGTTTATGCTGATGTATTGATGATATATATGTTATGGTGATATGGCATCACGAAGCATGCTCATTAATGATAAGTCACTCGGTAACGAGTAAAATACGGTTTCAAGTTAGAAACTGTTAATGATTCAAGTATGATGATAAACAGATGGTAATCTGTAAGAATACGGTTTCAAGTTGGAAACTGTTTATGATCATGAAAGATTCATGTATGATAACAATGATGATGAACAGATTTCTTGTGTCGTATCGACCCGCGAAGGTCGGGTTTGGTCCATGGTTTGAGTTGGACATGGCTGGCCGCCCCAACCACTCCATGGCAGCGCGCCACGGTACGTACACTTATGTTATGTAAGGGGCCCAGAACCAACGCTAACCTATGAATGAATAATGAAAGCATAAAAGGTTCATGCATTGGTTTTTATGAAAAGTTTTGCGGTGCAGTAGTTGTACTTGCTGAGCATTAGCTCATGACTTACGTTTATACTGTAGGTAAGCAATCATACAGCAATACCTGATGGAAGGTGGTGGACGTGGCATGGCAAAACTGTGAAATTATGGGTGTGAAGCTACCACGCGTTTTGTTAAAATTACGTTTTGTCTATGTAATATTTAAGTATTATGTTTTAGTACTACAAGGGACAAAGTATGTATATGTATATGTATATGCATATGTATATGTATATGTATGTATAAGTAATTAAAATGAAAGTTTTCATCCTAAGTTAAGTGATGATTTAAAAACAAAAAAAATTTACTTCAGATTTTCATATGTATGTAAGTAAGTATGGTGACGATCACGAAAGGGTTGGTCGCCACAGAGTTGGTATCAGAGCAGTTTTCCTGTCTTCCAGTTTCACAGTATGCCTGCCTACGCTACTGACCGTGTAAGTTATAAATATTTAGAGTAAATAAATTTATTTATTTCATTACATTATATAGATTCGTGATCGATGGAAGAGGATCGCGCTGCTGCCCATGCCTTCTTTATGATGTCTCCATTAGTTTTTGATGGGACAAGACGGACGGTTACCTTGGTAGCCTGGCTTCATGACATAGAATCGATATTTAAGATATGTCATATTCCAGGCCATCTACAGGTATCACTGGCCACACGATGCCTGGCAGTGGATGCAATACTATGGTGGAGGACCACAGGAGAACATGAGTTTCAGAATGGATCATGGGCAGATTTTCGAACCTTGATTAACGCTCGTTTTGGACCTCCATTCGAGAATAATGATGTTATGCACCTTAGAGATGAAGAAATCTATCGTGATATGAATTTGGTGCGATTCTTAGGTTATGCATATGATTGGCATGCATATCCGAATGAATCAATGGCTCATTATTGTAGACGGTTTCAGGAGGCGATGTTGCCTCATGTTCCTGATATCGGTAATCCAGAGTTACGGGCTCAACAACTGCTTAGAGATGGTTTGCCACCTGAAATTCAAGAGCATGTTCCACAACCAGTAGTAGGAGTAACACTGGACCATATGATTAACGATATTATGGATGCCGAATTAGCAGCTCATATGGTTCAGATGGATGCTGTGGTAGGGAATGATGTACAAGAGCCAGCCAATGATAATGGTCATGAGGAACCACACTTTCAATGGGGTCCGCGAATACCAGAAGACCCTATTCCAGCAGTACCACTACAAGAGGTTCCTATGCAAGAAGAAGAGGTCGCTGATAACATGAACCCGGAGGAATTCCCAGAACTTTTTCATGAGAATCCTCAAGTGATTAACATCGATAGTGATGATGATGAAGAAGTGAATGTAATGGATGATTCGGAGGAAATATTGTTTGATGAAAAGGACTGAGAAGTGTTCTCTAAAGTAACGTCCGAATAGATGTTTAGAGATAGGACACATATGTATATGTGAATGATAGTTAAGTGTCTGAACACTTCTATCTAATGTGTTGATATTGTATGTATAACAATGTCAGAATATGTATGATATGTACATTATGGTATGAATAAGAAATGTTTATGTATATTTATGACATGATGATACAATCTATGATCTGGTCTATGTTATGATCAGTCATGATGTTATGATATATGATCTGAACTATGTTATGATCAGTTATGAGATAGGGTTATGATACGATCCATCATATGGTTTATGATATGATCGGTTATGAATGTTATGATAAGAATACGATGTGATTGTATTATGAATAGGAAGTATTCATGATAAGTTATGATAAAGTTTTATGATAAGATATGAATGAACGAAAAGATATTTGTAGTATAACAATATATCTTTATCGTGATTAGATAAGGGATAGAAGATGTCGCGTCCACGTACACGAGTGAATCTCAACCCGCAAGAGCCTGATGTGGCAAATGTTATAGCTGCTTTGCAACGGCAATTGCAAGAACAGCAGCAAGAAATGAATCAGTTGCGGGATCAGGTAGCTCAATTTAACCAGGTACCTTGTGCTAACGAAGTGCCACCTCAAAATGATCCCATACCCCCAGTAGTACCTCAAGTACCGGAAGTTCCTCAAGGAGTTCCTTTAGTACCAGGAGGGATACAAGTGAATCCACCTTTAGTAAGGGAGGATTTGTTGTATGAACAATTCAGGCAAATGAAGGCACCTGAATTTGAAGGAACTACGGGCCCAATAGTAGCGGATAACTGGTTAATTGATATCTAAGTAATTTTGGATTTTATGGGACTTACGGAGCAAGAGAAAGTTCTTTGTGCTTCTTTTGCACTAAAGAAAGATGCGCGTCATTGGTGGATGACGGTTCAAATGCGCAGAAATGTGGTAAACATGAGTTGGCAAGATTTCATAACTGAGTTTAGGATGATGTATTACAATCGGGAAATTCTTGCCGCTCAGCAAGATGAGTTTAATAGCTTAAAGCAAGGATCGATGACTGTAATGGAAGCAGTCAAAAATTTGAGCAACTTGCCCGTTTGTGTACGGAACTGATACCGAATGAAACGGAGAAAGTAAGAAGAATGATGAAGATCTTTTGGACAGACATTGCCAAACAAGTTAGTGCTGGGAGTAGTCCTCCAACTCTTGTAGCTGATTGTATAAGTAGAGCTTTGAGAGCAGAATATTGGATTAATCAGGATAAGGAGGCGAGGGCTCAAATATTTAAAGTTAAAAGAGAAGAAAAGGTTGGAGAGAAATAGTTGCTGCTTAAGCAGAATCAGGATTCAAACCTGAGAGGTCAGACCAGTAATTATGGTCAAAGTTTCAAGCAATTTTGGAGGAATAAAAGGAAAGGGAATGCTCCGAGTCAGGGTCAGCAAAGGAATTACCCTCAGAAGAAAAGCAACCGTGGAAATGAGGGTAATATCAATGACAATTTAATGTGTGCTCAATGTGGAAAGAAGCATCAGGGTGTGTGTAGACAGGGGACCAACATTTGCTATCGCTGTGGCAAGGAAGGCCATATTGCGAGGAACTGTACCTCTAATATTCAGAATCAGAACCCACAGTACCAGAATAGGAATTCAAACCGACAGTTGCATGCTGTACAAGTAAAGACTGAAGGCCCTTCAACTACCCCAAGGAAGTTAGAAGCTCCTAAACCCCAAGCACGAATCTATGCTTATACAAAAGGGGATGCTGAAGCTGGAACTTCTAATGTTGTAACAGGTCAGATCTCTATAACCGCTTATGATGCATTGGCCCTATTTGATTCTGGTGCTACTCATTCGTTTATTTCATTGGAGTATGCCCAGAAGTTAGGAAAAGGTATTGAGAACTTAGGGCAACCTTTTAGAACATCTCTTCCGTTAGGGGAAGTTTTGTTATCTGACTCCTGGATACGAAATGTTCCGGTAGTCATTTGCGGTAGAGAATTATACGTAGACCTGATTGCGATTAAGCTTCAAGATTTCGATGTTATTCTAGGAATGGATTTCCTAAGTAAGTATAACGCTAAGATTGATTGTCGAAAGCGTTGTGTGATGTTTAATCCTTCCGGTGAAGAGGAATTCAACTTCTACGGACAGAACAGAAGCTCATCAAATCGATTAATTTCAGCATTAAAAGCTTGGAAAATGTTGGCTAAGGGATGCCAAGGATACTTAGCTAACATGGTGGATAAGGAACAAGAAAGGGAGTTACAGCCTGAGGATGTTCCTATCATTAAGGAATATATGGATGTCTTTCCCAAAGACTTAACCAAACTTCCGCCGGAGCGAGAAATTTCTTTCGAAATTGAATTGTTGCCAGGAGCAGCACCAATATCGAAAGCACCTTATCGTATGGCCCCAGATGAGCTTAGAGAACTCCAAGTACAGTTGCAAGAACTGTTAGATAAGGGATTTATTCGACAAAGTCATTCCCCGTGGGGAGCTCAATATGAGACAATGTAGATGGCTTGAGCTTGTAAAGGATTATGATTATGAAATCCTTTACCACTCTGGGAAAGCAAACAAGGTAGCCGATGCTTTGAGCAGAAAGTCATCCGGTATGCTTATGTCTATCGGAACATTGCCCAAGCCACTTTAGAAGGAAATTTCTGATTTTAACTTCGAAATGGTAACCAGGAAATTTGCTGCATTGACTCTCCAGTCCAATCTCCTAGAATCCATTAAGTTTTATCAAGGGAAAGATTCCTTTTTATTAAAGACGCAACTCCTTGGTGGAGAAGACAAGGAATTTAAGACGTCTTCGGATGGACTAATTCTTTTCAAAGGAAGGATTTGTGTTCCTAACTTTGATTTTCTTAGGAAACAAATCATGTCTGAAGCGCATGAAACGCCATATTCAGTTCATCCTGGAGCTACTAAGATGTACAAGGATCTTAAGGAGAATTTTTGGTGGCCAAACATGAAGAATGTAATTGCTGATTATGTGTCAAAATGCTTAACTTGTCAGAAAGTTAAGGCTGAACACCGACAACCTGGTGGAGATCTTCAAAAGATCGAACTCCCATAGTGGAAATGGGAGCAAACTACAATGGCAGCCAAGAGAGAATAGAGCAAAACCCAAAATCCAAGAGGGAAATTCAAGGGATAGTGTTCGGTTTTGAGCTTGAACACAAGAAAAGAGTTGGAAAAATTTTGGAGACCCATTTTTGGCCAAGGGAGCCGGTTGTGGGTGAGCTGAAAAAAGGTGAGAAAAGTGGTTGGAAACTAGGGGGAGTGGCCGGATTTAGTGGCTGGACTTGGTGAGGAGTAGCAACCAAAGGACAGAAAAATTTTGGGCAAGTCCTAGGGAGTGGCCGGTTGTGTTAGGAGCAAGGGAGGAGCAGAAATTTTGGACCAAACCCTAACCAATCTTAGGGTTCACTAAGGTAATTCTCCCATGGCCTTATTCTCCTCAATTTGATTTCAATTTGAAGTTTATTTGTATTACAAGTCAGCAATTGTAAGAGCATAAGCTCAATTTATTTTATGGCCCTAGTTTAGGTTGTGCTTGATTAGGCTAAGGGTGGTTGATTATGAGCTTTAATTTGATTATTATGCTTATGCTTGATTGATCAATAGGATTGCATGCTAAATGTTTGATAAATTGTATGTCCCCTAAATATGTGCAAGAATGATTTAGAATGGTATGTTAGGTTGCTAGAAAATAAGCATGAATGGAATGATTTGGAATTGGTGAATTTAGAACCATGCAAACCTTAGGTGATGCAATTTCGGTATTGGTTTGCATGGGCGTGATCGAAACACATGAAGGTTGGTTTGGAACATTAGAAACGCTTGCATGTGTGATATTAGGCTCCCGCTGTGGTCGGTTGAGGTAGTGTGCACGAATTAGGACGTAAAACGAAATTAAGAACAAAAACTGCCAGTTCGGGTACAAACTGGCCAGTTTTCTGGAAAAGGAAATTTGAGGCCTTTAGAGGCCGAATTTGAGAAAATGTAAAACACGAAAGTTGTAGAGAATGATTTTTCCTAGGGAGCAACGTGGACATTTTTCCAAAATGAGGCTCCAACGGCCTCGGTTTTTATGAAAATCCGAGCCTGGCCGTGCCCAGGATTCATGCACGGTCAGGAAAGTTTAACAAGGAATTAGGGCACGATAAAGTCCGAAATGGGTTTTTTTCAAAACATAAAAGTTTTAGGGTTTCTCGAGATCTGAAACTTTCGTGAAGAAAACTTTTTCAGATTTAATTTGTATTTTTAAATAAAAATTGGAATTTAAAAACTGTGTAGGAGACAAGAAATTCCTGCACAGGATTTTCTAAAAACAAAGCAGAAAAACTGTATTTTTCATCAACCCCAATGTTTTTACTGTGAAAACTGTTCCAATGGCAGTTTTCAGCCCTTAATAAATTTTAAGACCCCATTTTAAGAATTAAGTATTTTTATGAGTTAAGCAATGGATTTTTAAATAAAAATCACCAAGTTTTCCAAGAAAAAGGAAAACGGATTTTTAAGCGTAGATAAGCAGCAAGATAGTAAGAGATGGTACCGGGAAGGATACCCGAGTTATTGGGCTTGACCCCCAAAGCCCAAGTTTGACCATATAAGGTTGACTTTGGTTGACCAGATTTGACCAAGGCTTATTTCCTTAAGGGTAACCCAACATAACCCGTCGAGATACCAAAAAATAGGATAAGCTAAGGTATAGAGTTATTTGAAATAACTCAATGGATGATATACCAAGAATATTAAAGCTTATGCCCAAGGTTAGGATAGTAACCTAACCCTACCTGTATGGATATGGGCTTAGCACATGTGGTTACTCAGTGTAACCGAATAAGTTATAATCCATGTTTGGGCTAGTCTCGAACAATAGGGTTACTTATTGTAACCAAGTAAGATATCTGGCATAGGGGACATACAACTAAGACCATATATGCATGTTGGTTAGGTCACCAACATTTTTCGGTAATAGACCCTTACCTATGTCCTTCATTCGAGCAGGAAGTAGCCTGCAGTTGTATCCGGACGTGGAGCAGCACTTCACTGGACATAGTAGTCGAGGTAAGTACAACTCCGCCTACAGCATAGGCTTTTGTTGTATACTTGCCCAAGTATGAATGATATAGATGGGATGTGATTGTATGTTAGATATGCATGATATTAGGAAATATTTATGTGATGTGATGCAATGACGTTATGTGTTATGATTTCAATATGACATGAGATATGATACATTTACGATGCCTTATATTATGAAGCATGATATGATTTTATGTTATGAATATGTGACATCACGAAGCATGTTCACTAATTCTAAATAAGAGTAAGATCGAACATGAATTATGAAAGACAAGTATGATGGCAAGCAAGTTGCCTGTGTCGTACCGACCCGCGTTAGGTCGGGTTGGACTATGGTTTGAGTTGGAAATGGACTGGCCGCCCCAACCACTCCATAGTTGCGCGCCCGGTACGTACACTTATGAGGCCCATAAGCATGATAAGTAAGATAAGTATGATAAGCAAGTAAGACATGATAAACTATGAAAAGTCAAGCAAGCATAAATGGCTCATGCATGATTAGGATAGACTATGTTATGTTATGATGCTATGATAAGTTATGATTATATATGTTACGATGCTATGTTAGGTTATGCTATGTTACGCCATGATATGTTATGGTACGATGCTATGTTAGGTCATGCCATGATACGCGCTTTGATAGCATAGGTTTGTTTTGTTTCGCGGTTTAGTAGTTGTACTTGCTGAGTGAAAGCTCACTGTCTTACGTCTATGCTGTAGGTAAGCAACCTACGGGCAATTGTTGATACAAGATGGGGGAGCGTGGCAGGGCAAGCTGTGAAATGTGGGAAATAAAGCCGCTACGCGTTTTGTCTTTTTATGTATAATGATTGTTTTTCACAAATTGTTTTTTTTATATTGTTATGCGCTCGTACGCGCCTTATAAAAAAAAATTTCGCTGTTTACGCCAAATATGTAAGGAAGTATGTTACGTATGTATGTATGTATGGTAGCGGCCTGTGCTAGGCGGGTCGTTACAGAGTTGGTATCAGAGCGGTTTCCTGCTATACAATTTCACAGTCTGCCTGCCATCGCTACCATCATTGTAAGTTGAATTTATATTTTACGTATATGTAATATGTATGCTGGGATTATGTTAGGATAGACGCGGCATTATGGATCCTGCTCGCATGAATGCGGATCGAGACACGATAAGATCATTTTACGAATCACATCCTCTACTGTTCGATGGTGCGAGACTGTCGGTATCAGTAGCAGCTTGGCTATATGATATGGAGTTGGTTTTCCATATCTGTCATGTCGAGGACCATTTGTAGGTTTCTCTAGCCAGTCGGTGCTTGATAGCTGACGCACGACATTGGTGGATGACACTGGGCAAGAGACAAATGCCTAGTCATTCATAGGCTCATTTTCGTACGTTAATTAGTGCGCGTTATAGGCCGATGCCTGATGAGGAAGCCGGTGAGTCGTATCGTAACCCCGAGATTTATCGGGATATGCAGCGCACGCGATATTTAAGTTATGTCAAGGACTGGCATGCGTACCCCCAAGAGTCCATGAGTCACTACTGTTGGAGATTCCAGGAGGCTATGCTACCACATGTTCTGCAGGATTTACCCAGCCCTGATCTGCAAGCTTTAGAAATTTTACGGAATGGGTTACCTCCCCATATCCGACAGTTTGTTCCGACGCCTATGCTTGAGAGGACAGTCGGCAGTATGATTAACGATATTTTGGAGGCGGAGCTTATCACACCTATGATTCCGGTCGATGCTTATGTAGATGATGACCAGGTGCCTGTCGACGATGCCAGGTTAGGAGAGTCACAGTATGAGGTAGGACAGATGTTCCCTGAGGATCCGACCCCTACTGTGTAATACCTGATTTTCTTATGTCTGAACGATTCTATGTATAAATTTACATTGAACCGTAAAGGTATTTATGAAAAAAAAAAAAAAAAAAAAAAGCCCAGTTAAGGGTTTTTAATTATGTTTTGTGAGTTTTATGACTTTATAAGACTCAAAAATGGTTATGTATTTAAGAAAACGACCTTTTAGGTGATAAGGAACAAAATCGTGAAATTTTACAAAAAGTCAAAGTTTGACCAAAACCGTCGCGGTTGACCAAAAGTCAACTGTTGACCATGAAAGTCAAAACTTGACAAGAAGGTCCCTAATTGACAAGAACGTCGATGGTTGACCTGAAGAGTTTAAGAAATGACTTTATGTTTAGATATTGATCTGTATAAATTGCACCGGGTAAACCCGTGCCTTTTTGCAGATAAAAAGTTATGTTTAAGACATGAGAACCACCTTAGAAAATCAAGCACATTAAGTTGAAGCTTAGGGCAAAAGAGTTTGACGAACTAAGAAAAATTTCATACCGTCTAGTATTACGCGGATGAATTTTGGATTGCAGTTCGGTAAACCAATACTGTGCATAAGTGTAACCAGTATTGAAAATACCTGTGATGACTTAAATATGGACTGCTAATTAGCAAAAGAGCCAAACAAGCTTAAGCTTTGGCTTACCTCATTACCTTTTTTATTTTGACATCATTAAGTGATTTAAGGAAAAATTGAAAAAAATAGTTGGCATCCACCTTAGCCCATGGCCGGCCACATGCCCCCCCTAAATGTCCAATTTTCTGATTTTTGAGGACTAAAATGTGCAATTATGAGAAGTTTCCAACCTCTATAAATAGGGGTGGCCTTTGTTCACAATTAAAGAGAAAACTTAGCCAAACTCTTGCATTTTTTCTTCACAAAAATCCGGACTTAAGGGAGAAGAGAAAGGCAAGAAAAATTTGCAAAACTAAGAGTGTGTAGGGCTTAGAGTGGTCGGATTCAAGGTGGGAACCAAGCCAAAAAGTTGGGAAAAATTTTAGAACCCATTTCCCTAGCAAGGCCGGTTCTAAGGGGGGAGGAACCAAGCTAGGAGGCAGCCGGATTTTGGTGTTAGAGGCAGCCAACTTTGTGTCTTTTGGTGGCTGAACTTAAGGCAAGAAAGGCAGCAAGTTTGCACTTGCCAATCACCAAATCAGCCGGTGATTTGAGACGGAGGAAGGAAGCCGAAATCTTAGCTCACCGAGCCTAACCGAGTAAGGTAAAAACCTTAACCGATCAAGTTTCATTTAAATTTCATATGGTGAAATTTAAACGTATTTAAGCTATGGTTTGTAAGGGTATAAGCCCACTTTTAAATTCTGCTCTATTTGGTAAATTATGTGCATGTGCTTGATTTGTTTAAGCTTAGGGTTTGGTGGTTCATTTATGTGCATATTGTGCATGATAAGTGTTTGATTGAATGCTTAGGGTTTTGTAGGATTATGATTTACGTTCAATTTGGCTTGCATGTTGAAATTTGAACGTTAGAAACGTTATGCATGTCTGATTTAGGCTCCCGATGAGTTCGGTTGGGGTAGGGTGGACGTTTTAGGACGAACACGAAATTTTAAACTGAAAACTGTCAACTCGGGTGGGAACTGACCAGTTTCGGGAAAAACAGTTTTTGAGGCCTTTAGAGGCCGAATCAGGGGAAACTCAAAACATGAAAGTTTTTAAGTAGAGTTTTTCCTAGAGGACAACGCGGACAGTTTTGTAAAATGAGGCTCCAATGGCCTCGGTTTTTACCAAAACCCGTGCCTAAGGTGTCCAGGACCCGAGCACGGCCAGGACAAGTTCCTCAGGGGTTTTGACCACGAAAACGCCAGAACTGGGTTTTACCCAAAACATAAAAGTTGTAGAGTTTTTAAATGTTTACAACTTTCATGAAGACAAGTTTTACAGATTCAGTCTGGATTTTAAGATGAAAATGAATTTCGGAGAACTGTACAGGAATTATGGAAATCCTGTACAAGATTTACAAAGTTGACACAGAAAATGCATATTTTTGCAGTTTCACTGCAAATGGACATTGAGAAACTGTTCCAAAGGCAGTTTCCAATAGTCAATAAATTTATAAGTCTCGTTTTAAGATTTTCAATCCTTAAAATTAAACAAAAGAGTTTAAATACAAAAATTAAGGTTTTCATTTCCTAAAAATAAGATTTTAAAACCAAAGTTAAAAACTACCCGAATAGGGTTACCAAAGTAACCAGTTAGGATAACGTGAAAATAAGTAAGGGCTTATAACTAAGGTTATAAAAGAATGTTGGTTATACTACCAACAGTTCTAACCCTTACTTTTATTTAATTTCAGAACGTTGAACGACGAGGTGTCCCAGCGGAACCTAACTCCACGATTGGACACCGCATTCACGAACAAAGTAAGTACAACTCCGCCTACAGCATAGGCTTGTTGTGAATACTCGCCTAAGTATGATTGCTAGTTATGAATGCTACATGTTACATGCTCAGTGTTATAGATTAGCTTAGGAATTTTATGATTCTATGTTATGAACGTATGTTTTGTATGCTATGGTCTATAGAAGCATGATTAGGGTTAAGTTATGTTAAGATTAATTGAGTGAAACATCACGATGCATGTTCACTAATTAACAAATAAAAGATTAAGTTATGATGGCAAGCAATTGCCTGTGTCGTACCGACCCGCGTTAGGTCGGGTTGAGCTATGGCAAGAGTAAGTCCATAGAGCGCGCCCGGTACGAACACTCATGTTATGGGGCCCAAAAGTAAGGTTAAGTTAAGAAAGTTATGAAGAGATAAGAGAGCATAAGGAAGCATAAACGGATCATGCATACGATATGTCAAGTTATGTTATGAAATGTTATGCCATGTTATGATTAAGTATGTTATGAAATGTTATGCCATGTTATGATTAAGAAAGGTTATGAAATGGTATGCTATGTTATGGTATACAATGTTATGTTAGGTTAGATTATGCTGTGTTTTTAATATTGCGGTATTAATAGTTGTACTTGCTGAGCTTTCGCTCACTGTATTACGTCTATGCTGTAGGTAAGCAACCTGCCAGTAATCAATGATACAAGATGGAAGGCGAGGTGTGCTGGACTGTGAAATGTGGGAATAATGCCGCCACACGTTTTGTTTATTATGTCAATATTTTACAAGCTTTGTTTATACCTACACAACGTTTTAATTATTCAGTATAATTATTTACGTAGGTGCGTATATATATTTATACGGCAAAAAAAAAAAAAAAAAAAATATTTCCGCTGTTTTACGTATAAGTACGTAAGTATGTATGTATGTACGGTAACGGCCTGTGCTAGGCGGGTCGTTACAGAGTTGGTATCAGAGCGCGGTTTCCTGCGACTAAATTTCACAGTCAGCCTGCCATCGCCTCCATCATTGTAAGTTAAAATTTTAATTTCATATGTTAATAATTATTATGCGAATATGTATGATTAGATTTATGATTATGGACCCGGCACCCGTAGAAGAGGACCGACGCGCGGTTTCAGCATTCTACGAGTCACGGCCTCTACTATTCGATGGAACACCCCGGACGGTGGCATTATCGGTCTGGTTCTACGATCTGGAGATGATTTTCTTCCTCTGCCACATAGAGCCACATCTACATGTTTCATTGGCTAGTCGATGTTTGGCAGCCGATGCACGGTTATGGTGGATGACGATTGGCGAGGGGACGTTACCTGCTCGTACGTGGGCACATTTTCGTGTCTGCATGACTAACCGCTACGGACCAGTGCTGGACGATGGGGCGGATGAGCACTATCGAGATCCCGATATTTATCGGGAGATGCAGCACGAGCGATACGACATGATGGCCGAGTACTGGCGAGCGTACCCCCACGAGCCGATGGACCATTACTGTCGAAGGTTCCAGCAGGCTATGTTACCTCACATTCCCATGGACATACCAAACCCAGGACTACAGGCTTTAGTGGTCCTGCGGAATGGATTGCCTGCACAGATCCGTCAGCATACGCCCATACCAACGCAGATCATGTCAGTGGCCCATATGATTGAGTACATATTAGCTGCGGAGATCCTTGCACAGGACCCACAGGCCGATGCTCACGTAGCAGAGCATGAGGTACCAGTCGATGACGCCGAGATGCCCGAGCCGGTTTATGAGCCGGAGCCGATATATGAGCCAGAGCCCGCTTATGAGCCCGACCCGGTCGACCAGGAGGATCCAATACCCGACCCGGTACAGGAGGCTGAGGATGATGGTTATGATGCTGATGAGGACATGGATGCTGATGCGCCCGAGGACCCTCCGATAATCGTCATATCTAGCGATGACGAGGATGATGAGGAAGAGCCTGATCACGAGCCAGGATTTGGAGGATGGCTCGATGAGGGCGACGATTTCGATGAGGACGATGACGAGGAGATTCCAGGCGATGACGGAGAGGACGACTCTGACATCTCCACCGTTACGGTAGTAGAGTTAGATTAGGCTCAGATCACGTGTATATGTATATGTTTTGAGACTGATGTACTAGCTTATTTTATTTTGATAATAGGCTTGTACTTTTGTACGATGGTAAAGTGGTAGACACTTCCATCTTAAATTTTTTTTTTGATGATGTATATATGATGTAAAGAACATGATGTACTTTTGTATATATATTAAAAGGCAGTTGAATGTAAAATGTATGGAATCTCAATTATGAATGATGTAGTATGAATGTGATAAATGTTTATGATATGATATGATAAGTATGTACGATTATGGTATGACAATATTGTGACATATTGCATATTGTTACAATATGTTAAAATATGAATGCAAAGAAAGGATATTAATAGTTAATAATATCTTTTCTTATGATTTAAATAGGAAGATTAAGATGGTTCGAGGGCGCAAGGCTGCACCAGTTAATCCACCTGCGCCGGATCTAGCGACCCTTGTAGCGAATTTACAACGACAGTTGCTCGAGCAGCAACAAGAGACAAACCAGCTGAGAGAGCAGCTAGCTCAGTTACACCAGAGACCCAGGTCAACGAGGTTCCCTTACCCGCGGAACAAGCACCTCCAGTGGCACCTCCAGTGCCCAATGTTCCGCGACATGCTGAGGTACCAGTAGCACCTGCTGGGGTACCGGCAGATCCGCCTCCGGCAAGAGAGGATTTGTTATATGAGAGGTTTAGGCGGATGAAAGCGCCTGAATTTGAGGGAACAACAGACCCAATAGCCGCAGACAACTGGTTGATAGACATCCAAGTTATCCTAGACTTTATGCGGCTTACTGAACAGGAGAAAGTCTTATGTGCTTCTTTTGCTCTTAAGAAGGACGCGAGACACTGGTGGATAACCGTTCAGATGCGTAGGAACGTCATGACAATGAGCTGGCAGGATTTTGTGACTGAGTTTCGTAGTATGTACTACAACAGAGAAGTCCTTGCCGCTCAACAGGACGAATTCACCAGCTTCAAGCAAGGGTCTATGACGGTGATGGAAGCCGTTAAGAAGTTCGAACAGCTAGCGCGCTTGTGCCCAGAGCTGGTACCGAACGAGACAGAGAAGGTTCGGAGAATGATGAAGATGTTCCGGACCGACATATCCAAGCAAGTTAGTGCAGGAAGCAGCCCACCTACCCTGGTATCCGACTGCGTGAGCAGAGCAATACGAGCTGAATATTGGATCAACCAGGACAAAGAAGCAAGGGCGCAGTTTTACAAGGCCAAGAAGGAAGAAAAGGCCGTTACTAAGCAGACCCAGCCCCGTCAGAGTGCTGAGGCCAATCAGAAAGGTCAGAATAATAACCCTGCTCAAAGTTCCAAACAGTTTGGAAGGAACAAGAGAAAGGGAAATTTTTCTGGACAGGGCCAGCAACAAAATTACCCTCAGAAGAGGAATAATAGAGGAAATGAGGGTAATAACTCTGACCACCCGGTATGTACAAAGTGCGGCAGAAAACATCCGGGCGTTTGCAGAATGGGGACTAATGAGTGTTATCTGTGCGGAAAGGAGGGACATTTTGCGAAGAACTGCAATATGAATAAGCAAGGCCAGAACCCTCCGTACCAGAACAGGAACCTAAACAGTCAGCTTCATGCGGCCCAGACTAGACTAGAAGGACCTTCCATAGGCCAAGGAAGATTGGAAGCTCCTGAGCCTCAAGCCCGAATCTACGCCTATACAAGGGAGATGCGGAAGCAGGCACTTCACATGTGGTGACAGGTCAGATCTCTATCACCACTTATGAAGCAATTGCCCTGTTTGATTCTGGTGCCACTCATTCATTTATATCATTGGAGTTCGCCCAGAAATTAGGAAGAGGTGTGGATAGATTAAGCCAACCTTTTAAAACCTCCTTGCCATCTGGAGAAGTTTTGTGGTCCAACTGTTGGATACGAAATACCTCCGTGATTATTTGTGGCAGAGAGCTGTACGTAGATCTCATCGCAATCAAGCTACAGGATTTCGATGTGATCTTAGGGATGGATTTTCTTGGAAAATACAACGCTAAGATTGACTGTCGAAAGCGTTGTGTGGTTTTCAACCCTCATGGCGAGGAAGAGTTCAGTTTCTACGGACAAGCTCGGAACTCAACAACCAAATTGGTTTCGGCTATGAAAGTTTGGAAGATGTTAGCTAATGACTGTCAAGGGTATTTAGCTAACATGGTGGACAAAGAGCAAGAAATGAAGCTAACACCGGAAGATGTACTGTTATCAGGGAGTATGTGGATATCTTCCGGAAGAGCTACCAGGGCTTCCACCGGAACGCGAAATTTCATTTGAAATTGAGCTTATGCCCGGAGTTGCTCCAGTATCGAAGGCGCCTTACCGTATGGCACCCGCTGAACTCAGGGAACTCCAAGTACAACTGCAAGAACTGTTAGATAAAGGATTCATCCGACAGAGTTACTCTCCATGGGAGCACCTGTGCTATTCGTGAAGAAAAAGGATGGATCTCTACGTATGTGCATCGATTACGCGAGTGAACAAGGTCACATCAAAAACAAGTATCTCTTCCAAGGATTGACGATCTGTTTGATCAACTCAGAGGAGCAAAGGTGTTTTCGAAAGTCGATCTACGATCT
>CM046372.1:690976-747500 GCA_025413025.1 Ficus hispida | reverse complement strand
TCGTGGAGTTAGGTTCCGCTGGGACACCTCGTCGTACAACGTTCTGAATTAAATAAAAGTAAGGGTTAGAACTGTTGGTAGTATAACCAACATTCTTTTATAACCTTAGTTATAAGCCCTTACTCATTTTCACGTTATCCTAACTGGTTACTTTGGTAACCCTATTCGGGTAGTTTTTAACTTTGGTTTTAAAATCTCATTTTTAGGAAATGAAAACCTTAATTAATTTTTTTTTTTTGTATATAAACCCTTTTGTTTATTTTTAAGGATTGAAATCTTAAAACGAGACTTATAAATTTATTGGACTATTGGAAACTGCCTTGGAACAGTTTCTCAATGTCCATTTGCAGTGAAACTGCAAAAATATGCATTTTCTGTGTCAACTTTGTAAATCCTGTACAGGATTTCCATAATTCCTGTACAGTTCTCCGAAATTCATTTTCATCTTAAAATCCAGACTGAATCTGTAAAACTTGTCTTCATGAAAGTTGTAAACATTTAAAAACTCTACAACTTTTATGTTTTGGGTAAAACCCAGTTCTGGCGTTTTCGTGGTCAAAACCCCTGAGGAACTTGTCCTGGCCGTGCTCGGGTCCTGGACACCTTAGGCACGGGTTTTGGTAAAAACCGAGGCCATTGGAGCCTCATTTTACAAAACTGTCCGCGTTGTCCTCTAGGAAAAACTCTACTTAAAAACTTTCATGTTTTGAGTTTTCCTGATTCGGCCTCTAGAGGCCTCAAAAACTGTTTTTCCCGAAACTGGTCAGTTCCCACCCGAGTTGACAGTTTTCGGTTTAAAATTTCGTGTTCGTCCTAAAACGTCCACCCTACCTCAACCGAACTCATCGGGAGCCTAAATCAGACATGCATAACGTTTCTAACATTCAAATTTCAACATGCAAGCCAAATTGAACGTAAATCATAATCCTACAAAACCCTAAGCATTCAATCAAACACTTATCATGCACAATATGCACATAAATGAACCACCAAACCCTAAGCTTAAACAAATCAAGCACATGCACATAATTTACCAACTAGAGCAGAATTTAAAAGTGGGCTTAAACCCTTACAAACCATAGCTTAAATACATTTAAATTTCACCATATGAAATTTAAATGAAACTTGAATCGGTTAGGATTTTACCTTACTCGGTTAGGCTCGGTGAGCTAAAATTTCAGCTTCCTTCCTCCGTCTCAAATCACCGGCTGATTTGGTGATTGGCAAGTGCAAACTTGCTGCCTTTCTTGCCTTAAGTTCAGCCACCAAAAGACACAAAGTTGGCTGCCTCTAACACCAAAATCCGGCTGCCTCCTAGCTTGGTTCCTTCCCCCCCTAGAACCGGCCTTGCTAGGGAAATGGGTTCTAAAATTTTTCCCAACTTTTTGGCTTGGTTCCCACCTTGAATCCGACCACTCTAAGCCCTACACACTCTTAGTTTTGCAAATTTTTCTTGCCTTTCTCTTCTCCCTTAAGTCGGATTTTTGTTAAGAAAAATGCAAGAGTTTGGCTAAGTTTTCTCTTTAATTGTGAACAAAGGCCACCCCTATTTATAGAGGTTGGAAACTTCTCATAATTGCACATTTTAGTCCTCAAAAAATCAGAAAATTGGACATTTAGGGGGGGCATGTGGCCGGCCATGGCTAAGGTGGATGCCAACTATTTTTTTCCAATTTTTCCTTAAATCACTTAATGATGTCAAAATAAAAAAAGTTAATGAGGTAAGCCAAAGCTTAAGCTTGTTTGGCTCTTTTGCTAATAAGCAGTCCATATTTAAGTCATCACAGGTATTTTCAATACTGGTTACACTTATGCACAGTATTGGTTTACCGAACTGCAGTCCAAAATTCATCCGCGTAATACTGGACGGTATGAAATTTTTCTTAGTTCGTCAAACTCTTTTGCCCTAAGCTTCAACTTAATGTGCTTGATTTTCTAAGGTGGTTCTCATGTCTTAAACATAACTTTTTATCTGCAAAAAGGCCCGGGTTTACCCGGTGCAATTTATACAGATCAATATCTAAACATAAAGTCATTTCTTAAACTTTTCGGGTCAACCATCGACGTTCTTGTCAATTAGGGACCTTCTTGTCAAGTTTTGACTTTCATGGTCAACAGTTGACTTTTGGTCAACCGCGACGGTTTTGGTCAAACTTTGACTTTTTGTAAAATTTCACGATTTTGTTCCTTATCACCTAAAAGGTCGTTTTCTAAATACATAACCATTTTTGAGTCTTATAAAGTCATAAAACTCACAAAACATAATTAAAAACCCTTAACTGGGCTTTTTCCATAAATACCTTTACGGTTCAATGTAATTTATACATAGAATCGTTCAGACATAAGAAAATCAGGTATTACAGTTTATCCGTACTAAAAAAAATAAAAATATTTCCACTGTTTACGTTAAATAAATAAGAATGTATGTATATATGTATGGTAATGGCCTGTGCAAGGCGGGTCGTTACACCGGCATGCGCCAAGTGTGGAAGAAAACACCCGGGAATCTATAGAATGGGGTCGAATGCCTGCTTCCTGTGTGGTAAGGAGGGGCATTATGCGAAGAACTGCCATCTGAATAACCAAGGCCAGAATCCTCCATACCCAAGCCGGAATGCGAACAGTCAGTTGCATGCTGTCCAAACTAGGCTTGAAGGACCTTCAATTACCAAGGAAGATTAGAGGCTCCTGAACCTCAAGCCAGGATTTATGCTTACAACAAAGGTGATGTTGAAGCTGGGACTTCACATGTGGTGACAGGTCAGATTTCTATCGCCACTTATGATGCTATCGCCTTGTTTGATTCTGGAGTTCGCCCAGAAGTTAGGAAGAGGTGTAAATAGTTTAGATCAGCCCTTCAAAACCTCTTTGCCGTCCGGAGAGATTTTGTGGTCCAATTTTTGGATACGAAATGCTTCCGTGACTATCTGTGGCCGAGAATTATTCGTAGATCTCATTGCGATCAATCTGCAGGATTTCGATGTGATCTTAGGAATGGACTCCTTAGGTAAATACAATGCCAAGATCGACTGCCGGAAGCGCTGTGTAACATTCAATCCGTATGAAGAGGAGGAGTTCAATTTCTACGGCCAATCTCAAAATTCAGCAACTAAACTGGTTTCAGCAATGAAGGCTTGGAAATGTTAGCTAATGGCTGCCAAGGATATTTAGCTAACATGGTGGATAAAGATTGTGAAGTGGAGTTGGCACCGGAAGATGTTCCCATTATAAAGGAATATGTGGATATCTTTCCGAAAGACTTACCAGGACTTCCGCCAAAACACGAGATTTCGTTCGAAATTGAATTGCTGCCTGGAGCTGCACCGATATCAAAGGCGCCTTACCGTATGGCACCTGCCGAGCTTAGGGAGCTACAAGTGCAGTTACAAGAATTGCTAGACAAGGGATTCATCCGACAAAGTTACTCTCCATGGGGAGCACCAGTGTTGTTCGTAAAGAAGAAGGATGGATCACTACGAATGTGTATAGACTACCGTGAGCTTAACAAGATTACGATCAAGAACAAGTATCCCCTTCCGAGGATTGACGATCTTTTCGATCAACTTAGGGGAGCGGTAGTATTTTCGAAAGTCGATCTACGATCAGGCTACCATCAGCTCAGGATCAAGGAGTCAGATATCTCCAAGATGGCTTTACGAACACGATACGGGCACTATGAGTTTTTGGTTATACCATTTGGGCTAACCAATGCCCCAACTGCATTCATGGACCTTATGAACAGAGCATTCAAAGAATATCTGGATAAGTTCGTCATTGTTTTTATTACGACATTTTGATTTACTCAAGGTCCAAAGAAGAGCATGAGCATCACCTTAGGTTGGTGATGGAGACGCTTAGACGAAACCAGTTATATGCCAAATTTACAAAATGTGAATTTTGGCTGGAAAAAGTCCACTTTTTGGGTCATGTGGTGTCAAAAGAAGGAATTTCAGTGGACCCTGCTAAGGTAGAGGCGGTTAGCGCATGGCCAGCACCCAAGAATGTTACGGAAATAAGGAGTTTCTTGGATTAGCTGGCTACTACCGACGGTTCGTCGAGGGATTTTCCAAGATCGCTACATCTCTCACCGCTCTTACCCGTAAAGAAAATAAATTTGAATGGACTCAGAAATGTGAGGAGAATTTTCAAGAGCTCAAGAGGAGATTGACAAGTGCGCCGGTGTTGATAATTCCTGATGTTGATGCAGGAAATTTCGTTATCTATAGTGACGCTTCTAAAAATGGTTTAGGAGCCGTCTTGATGCAGAATGGGAAGGTAGTTGCCTATGCATCCCGACAGCTGAAGATTCACGAAAGGAATTATCCCACGCATGACTTGGAGCTCGCGGCAGTAGTTTTCGCACTTAAGATTTGGAGACACTACTTGTACTGGAACAAGTGTGAAATCTACACCGATCACCAGAGCCTCAAGTATATTTTTACTCAGAAAGAGCTCAACATGAGGCAACGTAGATGGCTGGAACTTGTAAAGGATTATGATTGTGAGATCCTTTACCATCCTGGAAAGGCGAACAAGGTAGCAGATGCCTTAAGCAGGAAATCCGTAGGCATGCTGACGTCTATTGGAATGTTTCCTAGGCCACTACAAAAGGAAATTTCAGAGTTCAACTTGGAATTGATAACGGGGAAATTATTGTTCTGTCCCTCCAGTCCAATCTTCTAGAAACCATCAAGTCACATCAAAGGAAAGATTCTTCTTTGCTGAAAGCACAACTCTTTGACGAGAAGAACAAGGAGTTTAGAGTCTCCGAAGATGGTACTATTTACTTCAAAGGAAGGATTTGTTTCCTGACTTTGAATTCCTTAAAGACCAGATCTTGTCTGAGGCACATAAGACGCCGTATTCAGTACATCCAGGAGCTTCCAAGATGTACAAAGACCTCCGAGAGAATTATTGGTGGCCCAATATGAAGAATGAGGTAGCAGAATTTGTGTCAAAATGCCTAACTTGTCAGAAAGTTAAGGTGGAGCATCGACATCCTGCGGAGTACTGCAGAAAATAGAGCTTCCTGAATGGAAATGGGAGCAAATTACTATGGATTTCGTGGTAGGACACCTAGGACTTCCAATGGAAGTGACACGATTTGGGTTATCGTGGATAGATTAACCAAGTCGGCTCACTCTATTGCGATTAAGGCTACCTTTTCTGTGGAGAAATGGCTGAAGTTTATGTATCCAGATCGTCAGACTCATGGAGTACCAAAATCGATCATCTCGGATCGTGACGGACGTTTCACCTCTCGATTTTGGACTAGTGTTCACAACGTCATGGGTCGAAGTTGAAGTTCAGTACGGCATTTCACCCCCAAACTGACGGACAATCTGAATGAACCATCCAGACACTGGAAGATATGTTAAGGTCATGTGTGCTGGATTTCAAAGGAAACTGGGATCAGAAGCTGCCATTGATCGAATTCTCCTACAACAACAGTCATCATGCTTCGATTGGTATGGCTCCATTTGAAGCATTGTATGGAAGAAAATGTCGATCGCTATCCACTGGCAGGAAGTGGGGCAGAAGCAACTACAAACCACAGACTTCATCAAGAAGACCTCTGAGGATATTCAGATGATCAAGCAGAGGCTCGACATAGCTTTTAGCAGACAGAAAAGTTATGCCGATAAACGTAGGAGGCACTTGGAATTCTAGGTGGGAGATGCGGTGTTCATCAAGATTACTCCTATGAAAGGAGTAATGCGATTTGGTAAAAAGGGAAAGCTTAGTCCGAGGTATACTGGACCATTTGAGATTCTCGAATGGATTGGAAAAGTCGCCTATAAGCTTGCCCTACCGCCTGAGTTAGCTTCGATGCATAATGTTTTCCATGTGTCGATGTTAAAGAAGTATGTGCCAGACCTTCCCATGTGCTTAGTCAGGAACCGGTGGAGGTTCATACGGACTTAACCTATGAAGAAAAGCCAGTTCGAATTCTGGATCGGGAAGAGAAGGTCTTAAGGAACAAAACCATTCCCATGATTAAAGTACTATGGCGAAACCACAGGGTTGAAGAAGCAACCTGGGAATTGGAAGATGAGATGAGAAAAAACTACCCTTATTTGTTTTAATTTTCGGGGTCGAAAATTTTTAAGGGGGGTAGATTGTAATAACTAGAATTTCACAACGTCACAAGTTCTTGTATAGAAATTTAAACTGTACCATGAAGGTACTTATGAAAAGCCCGGTTTAGGGTTTTTATTCAGAATTGTGAGTTCTTATGCTTTTATAAGACTTAAAAATGATTACTTAGTTAAGCATACGACCTTTTGAGGAAAAAGGTATAAAAACGCTATGATTTTACGAAAGTCAAAGTTTGACCAGAAAAGTCAAAGTTTGACAAAAAACCGTCAAAGTTGACCAAGAGAGTCCATGTTGACAGGATAGGCAACATTGACGCAAGAAAGTCAAAGATTGACTAGAAAGATCAATTCTTTGACGATATCAAAAAATGGTAAACAGTATAGGAAGTATACTGCGGAAAACCAATTTTTTTCAGATAAAATGGTTTAAGTTAGATTCAAAACCACCATAGAAAAATCAAGCACATTAAGCAGGAGATTAAAGGCCAAAAGGCTCGAAACGAAAAGAGAATTTTTCGTATAGTCCATTATTAGACAGATAAATTTTGGACTGTAGTGTAGAAGCTTGTACTGTGTATAAGAGAGCACAGTATTAAAAATACCTGTTTGGCATTAAAATGGACTGTTTACAAAGAAAAAAGCCAAACAAAGCCTTTAAGGATGATGTCACTTAACTTTTGATTTATGACATCATTTTAAGGATTTAATACAAATTTGGAAAGAATTATGGATGGTTCTAGAACCCCTTGGCCGGCCACCTCACCCCCGTAATGTGCAAAATGGTGAACTTTGAAGGACTATTTTGCAATTTTGGAAAGTTTAAAATTGTCTATAAATAGGGGTACTTCCTATTCACAAAAATTAGAAAACTTAGGCAAACTTTGGTCAATTTTCTGCCCAAGAATCCGAACTTGAGTGAGCTGCCAAAGAGAAAGAAAAAGCTTGGAAAATCAAGGAATTGGTCTTAGGAGTATTAGGCATTCACTAGGAAGCAAGCCAAGAAGTTAGAAAAAAAAAAAAATTGGAAACCATTTGGCCATTGCTGGCCGGTTGTGTGGCAGCTGCAAGGGGGAAGAAAAATTGAAGGGGAAAACAAGTAGAGAGGTGGCTGATTGTTGTGTGAAGTGGCCGGAATCTTGGTTGGAGCAGTCCCTAGGTGGCTGGAAAATTTCGGGCTCATTGGGAGGAGCTAAGGCCGGCTACACCAAGGAGAAAGGAAGAGAGAAATTTTGAGCCAAGCCAACCCACATTTGGAATAAGTAAGGTAAAAATTCTTTTGGCCCTTAAATCTCTCAATTTAAGTTCTAAATTAGAGATTTAAATGTATTACAAGCTGATTTGTAATGAGCATAAGCTCAATCTAATTTCTCCCCTAGGTCAGATTTTTAGTGTGTGCTTGATTAGATTAGTTAAGGGTGGTTTGATTTAGTATTTTAAGCTATGTTTGATTGATGTTAATTATGAGTTTTTATGTGCTGATTATTATGATTGCATGCTAGGATATTTAGTAGGTTATATGTTTCCCTAAATCTGCCCAACAGAATGTTAACGGCATGCTAGGGTGCTAGATTGAATGGTGTATGCTATGGTTGATAGAAACTAGAACAAACCAACCCTAACCCTAATAATGCAGTTTATTGTTTAACTTGCATGGACGGGTTTGAGTTTCATGTGAGTTAAAACGGGACATTAGAAAAGTGTTGTATGTTGATTCTAGGCTCCCGCTGAGTTCGGTTGAGGTAGTGTGCACGAATTAGGACGAGAAACCAAGAAAAAACGAAAACAGCCAATTCGGGTTCAGACTGACCAGTTTTCTGGAAAGTCAGTTTTGAGGCCCTTAGAGGCTGATTTTGAAAAACGTAAAACACAAAAGTTGTAGATAAGGGTTTTTCCTATGAGACAACGTGGACAGTTTTCAAAAATAAGGCTCCAATGGCCTTCGTTTTTGTGAAAACCCGAGCCTGACCGTGCCCAGACCCTATACACGGCTAGGTGAGTTTAACAGGTTAAAGGAGTGGGTTAGAGACCGATTTGGGTCTCGAGTTCAAAACAAAAGTTTTAGGATTTTGAATGCTTTAAAACTTTCATGAAGAAAAATTTTTCAAATTCGGCTTTGATTTTTAAATAGAAAATTAGATTTCAAAACTGTGCAGTGAACAAGAAATTCCTGCACAGGGACTTCTAAAACAGTGCAGGAAAAGGACATTTCTGCACATCCACTGACTAATTCTCAGTGAGAAACTGTTCCAAAGACAGTTTCTGTTTTTAATGATTTTTACAAAGACCCGCTCATCAGATTCTAAGTTTTTAATAAAATGATCTTAAAACCCTAAGTTTTTCCGAAGTAAAGAAAGAATTTTAATCGAGTTGAATGAACCATAACCGGGAAAGATTCCGAGTTACTGGTTTGGGCCCTAAGCCCAAGGGTTATCCAACGTAACCCAATATAATAGTGAAAATGACTAAGTTGGGCCTAAAAACCAGGGTTACTCAAGAGTAACCCGATGGAATGAATTTTCAAGGAAGCTTAGGCCCAAGGTTAGGTTTAATAACCTAGCACAGTTATGAAAGGCTGTTTAGCCAAGGTTACTTTATGTGACCAACCTAAGTATGTTCTAAACCATAGGGTTATCTGTGATACTGAAAAAGTATCAGGCATTGTATTAGAGAAGGGGGGGGGACATATAACCACAAATAGGTATGAATGTTGGTTTGATTACCAACATTCTGTAAGAACATAATTCTTACTCTATGTCCTCTGAAATAGCAGGAAATAGCCTGCTGAGGTATCCTGAAGTGGATCAACAAGTCTCGGGACATAGTACTCAAGGTAAGTACAACTCCGCCTACAGCATAGGCTTTTGTTGTATACTTGCCAAGTATGTTTGATGTTTACGATATGACTTTGATAAGTTCATGAGTATGAGATTATGGCATGATGTTAAGATATGAGCATAATTATGAATAGTGACATCACGAAACATGTTCACTAATAAGAACAAGTATGAGTTCATGAAAAGTAAGTATGATGGCAAGCAAGCTTGCCTGTGTCGTACCGACCCGCGTTAGGTCGGGTTGGACTGTGGTTTGAGTTGGAAATGGACTGACCGCCCCAACCAAATCATAGTTGCGCGCCCGGTACGAACACTCATGATAAGGGGCCCATAAGTAAGATAAGTTAAGAATGAATACGATGGCATAATAAGAGCATAAATGGTTCATGCATATATTATGCGATGTTATGTATGTTATTATAAGCTATGTTATGATACGATTAGTTGAGTATGCTATGTATGAAATGCCATGATTTGTGAGGTGATAATAATCTATGATTATGTTTATTGTCGCGGATATGTATATGTTGTACTTGCTGAGCGAAAGCTCACGTGACTTACGTCTATGCTGTAGGTAAGCAACCTACAAGCAACTGATGGTGCAAGGTGGCAAGCGGGGCAGGGCAAACAGTGAAATGTGGGGATTATATCCGCTTCGCGTTTTGATTTGTTTTATGTAAATTATTTCGTATGCAAACATCCTTATATATGTTTATGTATTTCAAGTATTCGCAGAAAAAAAAAAATTTCCGCTGCTTACGTTACGCCAAATAAATAAGTACGCATATATATATGTATGTATGTATGGTAACGGCCTGTGCTAGGCGGGTCGTTACAGTATCTAAGTTTTTCAAGTGTAATAGATGCGGTCTATTATCACCGCTAGGTCGTTCTTTCAATTCCTAGAATTTCTGTAAGCCGGAAACGACATAAGAATTTTTTTTGTAAAATTCGGACTATAATGGATTCGAGGAGATTGAAGATGAACGAAGGTATGGAAATTTTCAAAGGATGTGATTTTGTGTTTTTTATTATTTTTCAATAAAAAAACATTTTTTTTAATAAAAAATAAAAAAATCACAAAATCTTTTTGAAAATTTAATTTTCCAATGATATGTGATCTTGATAATTTGAAAATCAAAATTAAAAATTTAAATTTAAATTTAATGGATATTATTATGAATTTTAAAATTTTGAGATTTAAATTTGAAATTTGAAATTTGAAATTTTTTTTGAATTTTAAAATTTAATAAACCGGATTTTTATTTAAATTTTGATATTTTGTAATTTTGATTAAAATTAAAAATCACATATAATCTTTTTGAAATTTGAATTTTAAATTTAAATTGAAAAATATGTGACATTAGAGAAGAAAGACACATTGAAGAAGGATACAAGGCATGGATCTACAAATGAATGCCGATATATGTTTCGGTTAATTTTTGTAAATTTTGCAATTTTCTTTTCTCTAGGATGGAATCATGATCCACGGCTATTTACATATTTTGCAAACCATGGATGATGTGCTGCTAGATTAATATGTTATACTATTTCGTGATGTATTGATAACATGCCATATAGACTAGGGAGTGCCACTCAATAAATATTGTTTATGCATGAAAAACAAAATCCTAATTTAAAAAATTGAGTGGGAGAAGGTTTTATACACTAAGACCTACGGTCTCCATCGTTGGTCCAATAGTTACTCATGGTAGTGCCTGCTACTCGGTTTTGACCTGGGAATTCCCTTCAGATAGGTATCTTACCTAGAGTGCACACTGATTTGGATTTCCAAAAGGATAACAATTTTGGGCATATTTTATGTTTAGATCATCCCTCGGTGGTGGATGTAAAATATGGATTCAAAATTGGAAACGATGGTTATACACTCATGCTACTTTATTTATTAATCCTCCCTCGAGGCTCTGATATGTAAAGTAGTGGCCAAATAAACGATAGTTAATATATATTTAATGGAGTTTGCTCCATGGACGAATATGTATTAATCGGAAGGGATCCGTGTTCTTGGCTAGTTATTCAATGACTACCCCTCGGTAGCTTAGAAAGCAGAAGCTAGGAATTATCGTTGTAAGGTATGTGTTTTAAGGATTTTACACATGAACATTTAGATTGCATATAGATCTTTATGTTTCATTATAAAATCATATTTTATAAACTGATAGGATGTTTGCTCGTACTTATTACATGTTTTCTTATTATAGATCAAAATATCGAGCCCTTTATCTGTGATACTTACGCAAAACAAATTAACGGACGAAAACTTTAATGACTGGAAAAGGAACTTGCTTATCGTCCTAAACTTTGAGAAACACAGTGTAATACCCGGAATTCTGATGAACATGTAATTTCCTTTTAGACAAGGAAAATCTCAAGTTTGAAACTTGTATGTCGATATGAAGCTCATGATCTGAGCAGAATATCAGTTTATGTGTGAGTTCTCGTTAATTAGCTACGAGACTCAATAATAGTTTGCTTAAGTCAAGCATGTGGCCTTTTGAGGAAAAAGGGCAAAATGGGAATTTATGATTTTATGCCGGTCAAAGTTTGACCAGGTTGACTTTATGTTTGACTGAGGCGGTACTGCAGTGTGATAATCAGTATGGAAATTATATTGCAGAAAACCGTCATTTACGAACAATTAAGTAAGAATAAGCTATGAGACCACCGTAGAAAAATCAAGCACAATTTGTAGAGCGATAAGGACTAAATAGTTTTAAGTCCTAAGAAAATCCGATACGCAGTCCAATAATTACGCAGATGAATTCTGGACTGTAGTCCAGTAAGACAATACTGTCTTGGTGAAAAACAGTATTGATATTATGTAAGTTGGTAAGGAAATGGACTGCAGGATTATATTATTAGATTTTTAGTATCAAGTGGATAATTATGCACGAAATGGAAGCCAAGTGGCTCCGCCATAGTTGGCGACCTACAGGGACTAAATTGTAAATATTTTGTCCGTAGGGGCCAAAGTGCAATTTTAGAAAAGTAAGTAATGATGGATTAGTATGTAATTATAGAATCATGGAAGTTCCTATCCAAGGTTCCAACTAGGCCAAAAATTGGTTACAAGCCTAGTTACATTGGAACAAGGAATTAAGAATAAGATTAGCATGAAAAGATATTTTTGGTTGGTGTCTACATGCATGGCCGGTTCTTCTAGGCTTGGTGAACAAGCAATTGGCTTGATGATGTCATCAAGATGATGTCGTCAAAATGATGTAAGCGAATGATGTCATGGGGGTGATGTAAGCAAAACTTGGTGAGCAAGTAACTTGCCCACCAAGGATTCTTAATGGCCGGTTCTTTGTGTGCTTGGAGAACAAGTATTTGGCTTGATGATGTCATCAAGGTGATGTCATCAATGTGATGTAAGCAAGTGATGTCATCAAGGTGATGTCATTAGGTGATGTAAGCAAGACTTGGTGAGCAAGAAACTTGCCCACCAAGGATTCACTATGGCCGGCCACCTAGGAGGTGCAATGAGCAAATATTTTGCTCTTAGACCCTTATATGCAATTCTAGAAACTATGATTTTCACCTATAAATAGGTGATGTTGGTTCACAAATTTTTGAGCAAGTTTTGTAGCCTTAACAAAACTATGGCAAAATTTTCCCTCACCCTCACCCTTAAAGGCCGAGCCATAGAAGAGAAAGAAAAGTGAGCTAGAGTGTTCGGATTTTCAAGTAGGAAATCAAAGAAAAAGTTGAGAAAAAATTGGTACCCATTGGAGGCCAAGTGGCCGGCCATGGGAGAGGAAGAGAAAGAAAAGAGAAAAGTGCAGAAAAATGGGTTTTAGGATAGCCGGATTTTGTAGGAAGAACCACCAAATGACCAAAAAGTTTTAGTGCTCATTGAAGGAGCAAAACCGGTTATAGGCAGCCAAGGAGATAGGGCAGAAAAATGAACCACACTCCTAGCCTAGCCTTGTGTTCATCAAGGTAAATTCCTTTGGTCCTAAGCTTTTAAATTGAGCATTTACATTGGAAATTTAAGTGTATTTCCGAGTTGGATTGTAAGAGTATAAGCTCACTATTTATGTCAATGCTCTAGTTAAGTTTTCTAGCATGTGCATGATTAGGGTGGTGGTCTCTAGTTTTTTTTTTTGGTGCATGTTTGATGATGTGCTTATGGGTTTTTGAGTTTGCCTACCATGTGTTTGTTATATGTTCCCATAGGTTTAAGATTGAATGTATGATTATGTGATTGATGGAATGGAACATTAGAAACGATTGCATGTGTGATCTTAGGCTCCCGCTGTGGTCGGTTGAGGTAGTGTGCGCGTATTAGGACGAGAAACGAATTTAAGAACCAAACTGCCAGTCTCGGGTCAAGACTGTGCAGCGTTCTGGAAATGGTAATTTGAGGCCCTTAGAGGCCGAATTTGAAGAAACTCAAAACTACAAAGTTGTAGATAATGGTTTTTCCTAGAGGGAAACACATACCGTTTTTCAAAATAAGGCTCCAAAGGCCTCGGTTTTTATGAAAATCCGAGCCTGACTTTGCCCAAGATTTATGCACGGCCAGGTGAGTTCAACAAGGAATAAGGGCATGATAAAGTCCGAAATGGGTTTTCCTCAAAACATGAAAGTTTTAGGGTTTCTCAAGATCTAAAACTTTCATGAAGAAAGTTTTATCAAATTATGAACATATTTTAAAGTACAATTTGATTCTCAAAACTGTGCAGGAAACAGAAATTCCAGCACAGAATTTTCAGAAAAACAGTGCATAAGCAGGAAATTCATGCACATGCACTGATAACCAAAGTTTAAGAAACTATTTTTAAAGATTGTTTTCAGAGCTTGACAGTTTTTAACTGTCTTTGCTTAAATGTTAAGATTTTATGAAAATACGGTTTTCATAAGGATTTTTAAAGAAAACTTGACAAAGGTTTGTCAAGAATAATTGAAATACGCCGGGTCCTATGGTGACAACTATAGGACAGATAGTAACCGGAGAGGTTACCTAATTTTATTGGGCCAAATAAGTTAGGTTACTTATAGTTACCACATGAGATACCCGAGATAGTTAAGATTAGTAACCTAATACTATTTAAGTATGTTGGGCCATGAACCCTAGGGTTACGGCAAGTAACCAAACAAGTTATCGTAAGTTGTTATAAGAGGGAACATATAATATAACTAAGGCTACTCGTAAATGTTGGTTAGGACACCAACATTTAATGATTATGATTTATGGTAAGATAGAATGTCTATGGCTCTTATCTTACGTCCTGTTTGGAAACAGGAATAGGAACTGTTGTCGTGCCATGGTTGGACGATAAACCAAGAGCATAGGACAGAAGTAAGTATAACTCCGCCTACAGCATGGGCAAAAATGTTTTTATAACATGTTTTTCAAGAATTCAGGTATTGATATGCATAAGTTATGTTATGATGCTTATGTATGATGTTTATGTTACGATGCTTACATATGATGTTTATGTTACGTTACGATGTTTATGTTACGATGATGTATGTTACAATGGATATGTTACGATAGTTATGTTATGAAGAATTATGTTACATTGTTTATGTTATGGTTTATGTTATGTTATGTTTTAATATAGTGACATCATGTAGCATGTTCACTAATATAAACTACATGGTAAGAACACATGTTAAGACAAGCTAAGGTCATTGTGTCGTACCGACTTGCCATAATGGCGGGTTTAAATGGTTTAGTCTATAGTTTGGGCTGAGTTGGATTGGCTGCCCCAATCACTCCATGTTAAATAGTTTGTTTCATGGTTTGAGTTGGTTTGGATTGGCTGCCTCCCGCCACTCCATAGCTATGGACCACGGTACGTGCACACATGACATGTAAGGAAATATAATCAAGATAATATATGAAAGTTTAATTGATTCACAAAAAAGCATAATCGGTCAATGCATTCTTTTTTTTAAAATGTTTTGCGGATTGCACGTTGTACTTACTGGGCATAAGCTCATTACTTACGTTCATGCTGTAGGTTAGCAACCTATCGGCAATACTTGATGCAAGGCTGTGAAAGCTGGCGCTACAGACTGTGAAATGTGGGATGGACACCGCCATGGGTTTTGAATTTATGCTATGTAAAATATGTTTTGAAAAATATATTTGAAAGATGTGTTTTATGTTAAGTTGAGATATATTCAAGTGATAGGATGGATAAGAAACCGTTTTCAAGAAGAAAACTATTTTTAAGAAATTGTTTTCAAGAACGAGTTAAGGAATGGTTTTTAAGGTTGATGGCAACAAGTTACCTCGTGTTGTACCGAACCACATTAGGTCGGATTGGTCCACGGTATGATTATGTTAGCTTTCAATATGATTATGAAAGCTCGGTACTCGAGTGAGTACTTATGAATATGTATGAGGATAAGTTAAATTTTATATAAGTAAGAAAAGAAAAGAAAATTTACTCCGAATTTTCAGCAAGTTTAAGCTTTTTAAATTAGGAAGTAAGTTAAGCAAGTAATGTAACGGCCCACATCTGCGTAGTCGGCCCCTGCGTGGACGGTCGGGGTGTTACACACAATTTCGTCCTAACCCAACCCAAACCACCTACGCCTGTGATCGATGCTCCTGATAGGGAATTTGTAGCGCTTGAGCACTGGGATAATTCCAACCTAAGTGCCATGTGCTATATTAGGGCGAGCATGTCTAACGTGCTCCAAAAACAGCATGAGGAACATCAAACTGCTAGGCAGATCATTGATAACCTGGAGGAAATGTTTGGTGAACAAACTATCCAGGCTAAGACCGATGCTATCAAAAGTCTCATGAACTGCAGGCATAAGGTTGGAACTCCCATTAAGGAGCACTTGATGAAAGTCATGGCTTATTTGTCTGAGGCTCAGACAAATGGGGCTGAGATCGATGCTGCAACTCAATTGGTTATGGTTTTCCAAACCTTATCCAAGGATTTCGATTTGTTTCAAGCATCCTACAACCTTAACCGGAAGGAGATGTCTTTAACGGAATTAATGAAAGAGTTGCAAGCCTTTGAGAACATTTTTAAGGGTTCTGGATCTAAGGCTGAGGCAAATGTGGCTGAACCTAGTTCGCCTGCTCCTAATCCTAAAAGGAAGAAGGAAAAGGGGAAGAACAAGGGAAATGCACCTGTTTCTAAGAAGTCTACCAAGACTAAGAAGCGAAAGGTGGATCCCAAAAAGGTTAAGTGCTTTCACTGTGTGAAGAAAGGACATTTCAAGAAGGATTACCGAGAATACCTGGCTTTGAAAAAGCAGAAAGGTAATTTCAATGTCCTGTATCTTGAAGGTTGTTTAATGGAAGAATCTAAGGACAATTGGGTTATAGATTCTGGAGCCACTAACCATGTTTGTATTTCTCTAAAGGGGTTCAAGAAAACTAGAAGTTTGCATGAGGAGAACTTCACGTTAAGAACCGGTGATGGGATATTGGTGTGAGCTGAAGCAGTGGGAAAAGTGCATCTTTATTTTGATGAATTTAGGTTTATTGTTTTGAGACATTGTTTTTATGTTCCTAGTTTTAAGAGGAACCTAATTTCGGTAGCTTGTTTGATTAAAGATTCTTATTCAGTTTCTTTTAATAATAAAGTTGTTATTAGGGAAAACAATTCTCTTATATGTAATGGATGGATGCATGGAAATCTTTATTTTATCAAACCTAAGATGCACTCACTGCTTGATACAGAATTAGAAAAGAACTCTAAAAGACTTAAGTCTTCTCACTCTAACAAATCATATTTTTGGCATTTATGACTTGGTCACATAAGCCTTAACAGAATTCAAAAGATGATAAAGGAGGAAAGCCTTGACTTGTATGAGGTTGAACCTTGGCCACAATGTGAATCTTGTTTGGAGGGTAAGATGACTAAACGGCACTTTGCTACTAAGGATAGTCGTGTTGAGGAACTTTTAGAACTTATGCATACGGATGTTTATGGTCCATGAACATAGAAGCACGTGGTGGGTATGAGTATTATATTACTTTTATTGATGATTACTCAAGGTATGGATATGTCTATTTGATGATCCGCAAAAGCGAAGCCTTTGACAAGTTCAAAGAATTTCGGGCTGAAGCGGAGAAACAATTAGGAAAGTCCATTAAGACACTTCAGTCAGATTGAGGTGGAGAATACCTATCGGATGAGTTCTTAGGATATTTGATAGAGAATGGGATACAATCCCAGTTAACTGTACCTGGTACTCCTCAACAGAATGGTGTAGCTGAGAGAAGAAGTAGGACCCTATTGGATATGGTCCGGTCTATGATGAGTTATTCCACATTACCTTTGTCATTTTGGGGGCACGCCATACAAACTGCGTGCTATCTTCTGAATAACGTTCCCTCCAAATCGGTTCCTAAAACTCCTTACGAGTTATGGACGAGTAGGAAACCTAATTTGAATCATATTCGAATTTGGGGTTGTCCGGCACACGTCCTGAATAAGGAAGCGAAGAAATTGGAATCACGATCAGAAGTGTGCTTGTTTGTTGGCTATCCAAAAGGGACAAAATGTGGCCTGTTCTATAACCCGAAGGAAAATAAAGTCTTTGTTTATACACATGCAACATTCCTGGAGGAAAGTTATGTGGAAGACTTTAAACCTCGTAGCAAAGTAGTGCTTGAGGAGATGACTTCGGATTTGGATATTCCTAAAGTCACAGAAAATCCTATGGAAAAACCACTAGAGAATCAACAACCACGGGAGCTTCGTCGTAGTGGGAGGATTATCAGGGAATCTGAAAGGTACATGTTCAATGGTGAAGTTTTTGAAGCAGAATCCATAGAACATGTTGATGATCCGACTATGTACAAAGAATCTATGGAAGATGTTGATTCTAGTCTTTGGCAAAAGGCTATGAACACCGAGATGGAATCTATGGATTCCAATGGGGTCTGGAAACTTGTAGACTTACCCCAAGGCATAAAACCGATTGGGTGTAAGTGGGTATACAAGAGGAAAAGAGGTGTGGATGGGAAAGTAGAAACTTTCAAGGCAAGACTTGTAGCAAAGGGCTATACGCAGAAAGAAGGAATCGATTATGAAGAAACCTTCTCGCCTGTATCAATGCTCAAGTCAATCCGCATTCTTTTATCCATTGCGGCTGCTCTCGATTATGAGATCTGGCAAATGGATGTCAAGACAGCTTTCTTAAATGGCTCTCTTGAGGAAGATATCTATATAATACAACCAGACGGGTTCAAGGCAAAGGGCCAAGAAGACAAGGTATGTAAGTTGCTTAAATCCATTTATGGATTAAAGCAAGCATCTCGTTCTTGGAATATTAGGTTTGATCAAGCAATCAAAACCTATGGATTCAAACAAAACATTGATGAACATGTGTTTATAAATGTATCAAGAACGAGAAAGTGGTTTTCCTAGTACTTTATGTGGATGATATATTGCTTATTGGAAACGATGTGGCAATGTTATCATCTGTCAAAGTTTGGTTAGCCAAACAGTTTGACATGAAGGACTTAGGAGAAGCTAGTTATGTTCTTGGAATTCAACTCTTTAGAGATAGAAAGAACAAAACGATAGCACTCTCCCAAGCTTCATACATTGATAAAGTACTTGAAAAGTTTTCTATGAAAGATTCCAAGAAAGGTGCCCAACCTTTCAGGATTGGAATCAAGCTTTCTAGATATGACTGTCCCAAGACATAGGAAGAAAGGGAGCGTATGAAAAATGTACCTTATGCATCTGCGGTAGGTAGTCTTATGTAAGCTATGTTATGCACAAGGCCTGACATTTGTTTTGCAGTTGGTATGGTAAGTCGATATCAGTCGAATCCAGGACCGAACCATTGGGCTGCGGTCAAGTATATACTCAAGTATCTACGGAGAACGAGGGATTATACGCTAGTTTATTCCGGTCAGGACCTTGTTCCTATAGAATACACAGATTCTGATTTTCAATCAGATCAGGATTCAAGGAAATCTACTTCAGGTTCTGTCTTTACCCTTGGAGGTGGTGCCATTGTGTGGAGGAGTATTAAGCAATCTTGCATTGCTGACTCGACCATGGAAGCCGAGTATGTGGCAACCAGTGAGGCATCAAAGGAAGCGGTATGGCTCCGCAGGCTCCTTAATGACCTTGAGGTCGTTCCTGGTATGGATAAAGCTATGGTGCTTTACTGTGATAACAGTGCAGCATCATAAGAGGAGTAAGCACATTGACAGAAAATATCACATCATCAGAGGCTTTGTTGAGAGTGGAAATGTGACGGTTTGTAAATCGCATCAGAGGACAATCTTGCTAACCTGTTCACGAAGACTTTGTTGGCCAGAAGATTCGTAGAATACGTTGAAGGCATGGGGATGCGTAATATGTCATATTTACTTGCTTAGGGCAAGTGGGAGATTGTTGGGATCTAAATGTACCCTAAGGATAGAAAATCAATATTAGGGATTTTCTGTAAATATGACATTTTGATATTAATAAGAGGAGGTTATTCATGTTTAATAAGTAGTGTCCTATTTACTTTCATTTGTTGATTGTATGATTGAGCAAATATAAAATACTCCTTGACTGTTGGAAATACATCGGATTACCATATGTATATGGGGTATACATAGAAGACATGGTAATTTGATAACAGTCAAAATAAATAGTCCGCAATCGATGGAATAAGATTTGGCGATCTTATTCATGATAAGACTGTACAAGTTGTCTACTTCCTTGGAGGGATGGTTTGTCTTGACCATCGGATTGGTTCTGAGTGGAAACTTTAATGTATACCAGTATTGAGGTATGACATTGGACTGGACCTAAAGTGTTAATTGATTCGGTTTAATAATTCCGTTTATAAGAATCAATGAAGCTTTGATTATCATCGTGTATTAATCTTAATCCTGAAATGATTACTTGAGTTTGTATCCATGACTTATGTACTTTAATGCACTACAGGTGAGACACTGTTAATTTATGGTCAATATACTTGTGTTTTGGGTGCATGACTTATGGATAGAGAAATCAAGATTCATAGATATGGAATCCATAGCTATCTTAACGATAGTACATGTTATCTACTTAAAGGCATTATTTGGGGATTGAAAGATAGTATAACAAGATCTTGGCCAGCAGTTTACTTTGTGTTCTCTGATGGTTTACCAATTATATGGTTTTACAATTGGTGGTTCTTTCAATGGAGAATAATGGAACTTTAAGTTAAAATGATTGAAAAGGTAAAACGGAAAAAGTCCTTAATTCAATCATGGATAACATATGGGGATTAAACAAACGATGAATAAATCATGAAAGAAGCACTGCGTGAGAGAGCTTTCATAATACGGTATGTAAACAGGAGCTCAGCTTCAAACTTTTAGTGGAATAGTTTTGAAGTTGATAATTGATGAATAATTAATCTGGGATTAATTTTTCACAATTATAGGAGCTTCTTTACATATTTCCATCGGGTCCTTCTACTAGCTCATATAGTTCTAAATATCATCTCGGGATTTGTTCCTAAAGAGATCGGTAAATTTAAATGGAATTTTCTAATGTCTATTAAGACATGGTACTCTCTAACATGCAATCTGGAAAAGGATTGGACATGTAGGATTTGTGTAGACAAATAATATGATTTGTCAACATGTGATTGGTTAATTTGAATTTTGGAAATAAGATTGTGTTTGAATTATTTAATTTTGGAAGACAAAATTTTTCTCTACTAATCTAAAAGAGGTGCACGTTTTTAGATAGGTAGAGAGAAGAAAATTTTGTTTCAAAATTGTTCAAATATATTCCTAACATTAAATTATTAATTGATTTAAATAATGGAGATTATTTGATGAATTTTTTTTATCCTTTAAATGTGGTGCACAGATTTTTGAGGAAGAAAAAATTCAAATATTCCATTTATTTAAATTAATTAATATGGTTGATGTTTGTGGAAAATATTAATTCAAATGAGTGAATCTTATTTAAATTCAAAAAGGGTTTAAAAGAAATTTGAATCTAGATAGGACTAGGATCTTTTCACTAGTCTAGATTCTTAATTTAAAATTTGAACCACCAATCTAGATTTATCCTAAAGTGGCCGAATTTTTTAGAGGAGATTCTCTCCTTGGAAAAACGTTTCTAGGTTCAATGAATCTAGCCCTAAAGTTGTATGATCTTTTGGTTCAAAATTTATCCAGAAAAATAATTATTAATTATTTTTCAAGAAGGAATTAAATTTTGAAAAGGATTAGACTTCTATATAAAGGCTAGGAATTATTGAGAAACTAATTTTTGGTATTTTTCTACGAGAAAAACATTTTTTAGTAGAGAATAAAAAATAATTTGGGTTTCTTCTGCTTCACAAAAATTCGGCTATCTTGTGAGAAAGAAAAAGAGAGAAAATTCCATTGATTCAAAACTGTGAGGAAGGTTATACCGAGTGATAATTTTCATCGGAGGTTAACCGGTTCCTATTTTGTAGTTTTGAAGAAAGAAGTTGGATCGTATTCTCAACGAGGAACATCGGAATTGAGAAGGAGGGATCTAGACTTCAGAAAACATTACCGGTCGCTTGGATTCATAGAACGTGTGCCCACACACACTCTGAGACGTGGAACTCGAGAATAGTAGAGAAGACACGTTGGTCAAACGCTCTAGTGATTCCGAAATCCGAGAAATAAGGTACGCTTGATCATGAATTTAATTTATTGTTTTATACATCATGAGATTCTTTTCGAAACGACATAAAAATTTTAAAACTTCCGTTGCGCCGTATCTCCGATATCGGATCCGTTTTTTCCAACATGACTACCAATACGTGGGAATCTTTTTAACAAAAGGGGGACTTGCTTCTATTCAGCCCAAAAAAAAAAAAAAAAGGGAATAGCTACCCTCTTTTTTTTTTTTTTTTCCAAGGTAAATATCAATAAATAGAGGAGAGCAAAAAAAAAAAAAAAGAAACCCTCAAATTACTGCTCGTCAAAATGGTTTGGAATATTTCCGCTACCAAACTATGATTTTTTGCTACCAAATTTAAAGCAAGAACTTTTGCTACCAAATGGAACCTAGGATCAAATTATTGGTAGTTAAAAATTTTACAGATTCATTCCGCGACCAAATAAATTTTGGTGGCCGATTCATTTCGCTACCAAATTATGTTTTTTCTGCTACCAAAATTTGGTAGCTGAAAACAGTACATTTTGCGACCAAATATAATCCAGGACTAAATATTTTTTGGTAGCAAAAGTCTTTATTGTGGCCACGCAAAACTTTGTATGATGATGGGTTTCGGCGACCAAAATTTTTGCATGATCAAATTTTGGCTCCCAATACATAGCATCCCTGTCATTTTCGGAGACCAAATTTTGATAGCGGAATTTACTTATTTGGTCACGGATTTTTTGGGGATCAATTTTTTTTTTGGTCGCGGATTTTTCAGAGACCATTTTTTTTTTGGTCGCAGGACCTTTCGAAGGCCAAATTTGTTTTGGTCCCGGAATTTTCGGAGGCCAAATTTCTTTTGTTCACAAGACTTTCGGAGACCAAAATTTTTTTGATCGCCAGTACCTAATGCGATCAATTTATGGAGACCAAATGGTGACCAAAGATTTTTGGTCGCGGAAGGAAATGACGACCAAAAAAATAGACATTCTGCTATCAATTTTTTGGTCTCAGAAGGTGAAAATTCTTGTAGTGATTCTATATATATGTACGTGTGTGTGTATAAATGTAAACGTAACATAAAATGTATACAATGTGTTGCCTTGGGGGTGAACCTTATATCATTGATTTTCTTTGAATACAAATGTCGTCCATGATTGCTAGCCACATGTGTACGTTTGACATTAATATGTTTCAAGATGTTGGCTAGGAAAAGTGACAATTCCTAGCCCTCCACAAGAAGCGCGGTTAAGTTTACATATATGGCACACAAATACAAATACATATACATATATATGTACCTTGACATATAATAAGAGCAAGGTGGACTGGTGAAAAACATAACCAACCGCCTAGATCGGTGTATGATGAGGCTTAAATGCTCGGAAGGGAATTCAAAGTTGGAGAAAGTGGTCATTAAGTAATGCGAGTTTGGTAAAGTCAAAATATACGTATAGTTCTCACATGAACAAAAGCAAAGTACTTTTTCAACTCCAAAGTACTAAATTTTTTTTTTACTTGTACTGGGTAGAAAGCTAGTGAGATCAGCTCTCAGGCATGAAGGAAGCTAGGAGAAATATGCCGGTTATATTTATATATATATATATATGTATATAATTACCAATATTTATCACATGGAAAGAAATAGGCGAAATAACAATCCAATATCTCTAGAATGTCAAGTGCTTATTACTTTGGATATATGACCTCAAGGGTTAGTAGGAAAGAAAAATCTAATTGGGGGCTGGATTTCACATGGCAGGAGGATGCTTCACCTTTGTCATTGCCCCAGTGACAGTTATTCCTGGAATTATTTTGGCAAGTTATTGGAAAACCTAGCTAGTTTTTAGAGAGAGAGATACATATATATATATATAGAGAGAGAGAGGTGGGTCCAACAAGGTGGGTGGCGTAGTGTCGAGTAAGAGTGGGAGAGATGAGTCGAGTGGGGTGGGTGGGGTCTTGTAATAAAGTGAAAAGAACTTCCTTCTCTCTAATGGGTAAGTCATTGGCTCCCCCTCCCCTCTCAAGAGAGATGGAGAGAGAGAGAGAGAATTAAAAAAGAAAAAAGAACAAAAGAACAAACAAAAGAAGTCCATTAGTTGCAAGTAAATAGAACATCAAAACAATCTTTTGGGTACTAGAGAAGGTAACTGAAAGGTAACCTAACGTCACAACCAAAAGAAAGGTAAAAGAAAAAAGATCACACAAATTCTAACATGGAAATTGGAGATCTAACCGCCCTGCAATATGCTCCTCTTCTTTTTTGGCTTTTGTTTGGTAAAAATTCACTTTGATATCTCATTTCCTAATATATGCTCATTATAAGCTAAAGCTTGGGAGTGGAGTAATCTAGCGCAACGCAAAAAGAAAGTAAAACACGCTCTAATATTGAGTCTACCCCAAAAAAAAAAAAAAAAAACAGAGAGAAAAAAAAAACGTAGAACCACGTATACTAAGCAATGTATGTATATTTGCTTTCTTCTTGACCTTCTTTTATTTTTGTTCATTTTTTAGAAATAGACTGTGGAGCTTAGCGCAAGATGCGGTTGCTAACAGATACCAATTTAGTTGAAATCATATGTTTATTATTTTTAACATTAGTTGTTCTCTCTTGTCATTTATTATTTTTTTTTAAATTCACGCTGAAATCATTTGGGTCCACACCCTTTACTTTTATAACTCTTCAATCTTTAATATTCTTTAATATTCTTTAATTTAGAAAAAAAATAAAAAAGGTTAAATATAGTCAAATACGTGCTATTAATCGTAAGGGAAGGAGTGAAACTCCCAAACGTCTCATTCACCACATTAATAATCGCACCCAGAAGTCCCTTTCCCTCTCCTTCTCTCTCTTCTCTGATTCCCTCTCTAATTCACATTAAACAAAAACCAAAAGACCAAAAAAAAAAAAATTCAAACAAAAAGAAATTGTAAATAAAAAAAGAATGGTTAATGGAATCTGAATGTATTGAGTATGTTGGAGAAAACAAAAAAACCAAAAAAAAAAACAAAACAAAACAAAACAAAAAGAAAGTAATATATATGTTTTTATTTGGCTTAGTGGAAGTATGTTGGAAATTAGTGTTGTAGATGAAAAGTCATTTTTAACTTTAACTTTATAAATACCTATCTCCATGTCCAAACCTTCCACCGTTTCTTCTGTCTCTCTCCCCTAGCTAGCTACTCAGATTTCTGGGCAAATTAAAAAAAAAAAAATCTAGAAAACCAGATTGAGGCAGAAAACCGCTGGTTCTTCTTCTTTCTCTGCTTTTTGTTTCACAATAGCTTGGTGAAAAAAACTTCTAAAACATTATTATCATTATCATTTTCTCTAGTTCATCTTTTGGGGGTAAAGCTTACACTAAAAATCTCTTGGCCAAGAATCAAAAGTTAATTAGAGATGAAAAGTGCTAATTTATTTCATTCATATTACACGGATCAACCAAGACTTGAAATTTTTTTTTTCCTTTGTGTTCTTACTATATATATATATTGATCTGTGAAGTTATGGTTGGAATTTCAGCAAGAGAGTATGTCGTACCAAAACAAGGAGATGATGTCAATGGAAATGGATTCTCCTACTCAAAGGAAAATGGGAAGGGGAAAGATCGAGATTAAGAGGATCGAAAACACGACGAATCGGCAAGTGACATTTTGCAAACGTAGAAACGGATTGTTGAAGAAGGCCTATGAACTCTCTGTTCTCTGTGATGCTGAGGTTGCCCTCATCGTCTTCTCCAGCCGTGGACGCCTCTATGAGTATGCAAACCAGAGGTATTTTCTTTTTTCTTTTAATTATTATTACTTTTCATTCTTGCCGTCCTCATAATATCTTCCTAATTATCCTAATTAGGGTTTCAAGCCCAAGTTTTTTTTTTTTTTTTTTTTGGAGTTTGGATCATAATTTTTTGGTTCTTCTAGAAATGAGATCTTTGTTGGATTGTTTAAGCACAAAGACATAATCATTTTTTTAGTGCAAAGTTTTCGATTTGGGAAAAATATAGGATAATGTATATGTAGTTTGTTGATTTCCCTTACTTTCCCTAAGCAAGTTTCATTGCTCTTTTCTTTTTCCTTCTGTTTGGTTTTTGTTTCCTTCTATGAGCTTTATGGTTTCTCTTCTTTTTTGTTTATGATGATAAAGGTTTTTTTTTTTTTACTCTTGGTTTTTGTAGATGAGTAGATCTTGTGGTTATAGATATGGAAATAGAAGCAAAATATTTGTTGTAAATAGCAACAAGTAGATCAGGCTTTGGAATTGATATCACTTCCTTTACCTTCCTCCATTGTTGTTAAGATTTTCTGTTCACTTTCTCTCTCTTTCTTTCCTTTCTTTTGTTTTTTTTTTTTTTTTTTTGTTTTTGTTTTTGTGCTTTTTTTTTTAAGTTTTTTTTTTTCCTTTTCCATTTCTCTTTTGTTTGCTCTATTAGCCAAAGCCCTTCCATATCTCCTTGACACTTCCTTAATAGCACGTCAGTTTTAGACATCAAGAAAGCAAAGGGTACGATTTGAAGCAAAACTTGTCAAATCCCCTTAGAAGAAAATTTAAAAATAAATAATAAAAAAATTAGAACAACAACAACAACATTTTGTGTTTTTTTTTTTTCCAGAATTTTTCAGAAAAACACTGAAATGGGTTTTTGCTTGAAACATGTTGCCACTCCCTTTTACAATCAATCACACCCAAATTAGGGTTTTGCTTTTCTTTTATTGTTTATTATTATTTATTCCCCTCTCTCACTAATACACAGGGAAAAATTTTTCCAAAATCTTGACTTGTTTGTTTTTTTACACCCACCAGGAAACAACATTTCACACTCATATATATATATATAAACATATATGCACACTAGTCAAACATAGGTAAATTAGGGTTCATAAGTAACTACATGAAATGTGATGAAATTGTCCAACAACTTTAATGGGGCAATTCTTAAATCTAATTGAAAAAAACAAATAAAATGGAGAAGCTTCTTGGACAGACAAGTTATCAAAGTTTAGTCCAGTTTCAAGGTGTTTGTGTTGTCTTTCCAAAACTTATTTTCCTTTTTACCCTTGTTTAGGAAATTGTAGGAGTGTGATCTGGGTAAGGGTTTGGATAGGTTTTTTTCAATATAATTTTTAATTTTTTTCTTCAATATAATTTTTAATTTTTTTCTAGTCTTGGGCAACAGAATCTTTGGTCACGTCACACATGATTTTCAGTTCTTTACTTCTGACAAAAGGGTTTATGTCATGATTCCTATAATGGGCTCTCTTTCTTTCTCAGCTCTTCAACCCTAATTTTATCTTATATGCTTCATATAGCTCTCTCTCACGCCCATACTTACATATATATATATATATATATACAAACATATAGATACATATGTATGTTTTCTTTCCTAGCTTATTTTCTGAAGGTGAAAGAGTGAAAAAGAAAAGAGAGTGAGTGAAGAGCCAATCAGAAGAGCTCAACCAGCAGTGGCAATGTAGAAATAGCCTTTGCGTTTGTCCAAGATCTTGTACAGATTTATTTATGCAAGTTTTTAGAGAGAGAGAGTGAAGAGAGAGAGATGACAGAGAAAATGTACGGAAACTGAGTGAGCCAATAGGAGAGTTCTGAGTAATTTTGCTGCTGGGACTAACTAGCTTGTGACAGCTGAACTGAACGACTCTGATCTACTCAGAGTTCCAGAACAGAAAAGACCCGCCTTATATTTGAAAAATTTTAATTACCTTGGGCTTTTTCTTCTTTAAAATATAAAAAAATTAAAAAATAATTAGGTTGCGAAAAATCAAATGGATTTACGAGGTGGTCAAAAGGGTAAATGATCAGCTAATTATCCGGTGGGTAAATTTTTTGTGATGGAAACCTTTCAAAGAACATATGACTGTCCCTTGATATGGTTAAAAGCCAATGAGATGTGAAAGGCTGTCCATCGTGGCAAAAGGCAGCCAATCACAGGATCGACGAAATTAAGGTATAAATATTGCATTGAAAAGTGTGAAACTTTTGATATTTTTCTTGGATGATCACTTTTTTTTTAAATTAATAAAATATTACTTCAGAGTTGGAGGCACATGTTTTTTACTATTTATTTTCAACATATTTTATTATGCTTTCTTTCCTGTCTCATTCAAGTCAATGTTAACTCTGAGTAGTTCTGATACAAGGAAGTTAGATGTTTATCATTCATTTTATACTTTAGGGTTATTACAATATATATTTTTTATTTTTTTGGTTTTTAAGAAAGCTTCTTAAACGTTGAAATGTTTTGTTGTTTGAAAGATTTAACAAAGATTTAAAAAGATTTGAAGAGGAACCGAAAAAAAGTATCAAATTTGTTATTCATATATATAAATATATATATTTGACAAATTACTTAAACTTGACAAGCCATATGCAAACCATAGCGTAAAATTAGATAAGGTGAAATTTTATGTGATAAATGTGAAAGAAAAATGGAGGAAATAAAATATTTAGGAATAAAGCAACAAGTTACAAGTTAAGTAGTTAAAATAAACTAATATATAAACACTTATATATTTTTCTCCGTGTATAAAAAAAAAAAAAAAAAAAAAAAAAAAACTGGCACATATATATTAGTTGTTCTTAGATTATTATGTTATTTCAGTTAGAATTACTATTATTACTGTATTGATTATTATTTCTTTGGTTTTTAGATTTCATTTGAAAGAAATTTATCTATGCATTCATTTACAGTTTGGTTGGAGGAACAGATAGGGAAAGAGAAGGGAAAAGAGAGAGACCTCATCTTTTGTTTTGCTAATTAGAAAGAGGAAAGGAGAGAAATGAGTGATAGAGGGATGAACTTTCCCTCTATGTCCCTAAAATCTTCATGAATGCAATCTTAAAAAGACTATCTTAATTGCCCCCTCAAAAAAAAAAAAAAAAAAACACACACACACACAAATAGCAAGGAGAAAATATCTTAAAAGTATAATAATTATTATTTATCAATAATTTTCTACTTCCTCTTTCTTATTATGAAAGATTAATATAATCCTCTCCATAATCCTTTACATTTCTCATCTTCCTCAAATCTATCCATCATTTCTACTCTCATTCCTTCCTATAGAATGTAGGACTAGTCCCGTTTATTACATAATTAATTAACATTGCTTATTACAACTTTTAGGATTAATAACCTTTTTTTTTTTTTTTTCCCTCTTTTCCTCTTTTAAAATTTCCTTTTGACTTGGAGGGTATCCTCTTTGTGGTTCAATTATATGTTAATTGTCTAATACTAATGATATTATATTAAATTGCAGCGTCAAATCAACGATTGACAGGTACAAGAAAGCATGCTCTGATTCTTCAAATACTGGATCTGTTGCCGAAGCTAATGCTCAGGTATTAATATTAAATTGATTAGTTTAAATTTTTACACTGATGACACAGTTTACGTTTCTATATATGTGGTATAATCCAACTTGCTAAGTCCTAGCAGTCTTCAGATTTTAACAATTATTTTATTGCCTTATTATAATTTTTTTTTTCCGTTTTGAGGAAAGTGAACGCAATTACAAATTACAATAAATGCAAAGATCGAACTGAAATTTATTTTTTCTCTCATTATTTATATGTTTTCTGAGTGCACTCAGTACTCACAGATTTATTCGGAATGTTTATACTTCTCAATGAGATCATTATGTCTTCAACTTATAACTCATTTATATTAAAAATAAATCTCAGTTCTACCAGCAAGAATCTGCAAAACTCCGGAACCAAATCGAGGCTATGCAGAAGGGAATTAGGTATAATCAAGGAATCTTAAATGTGTTAATCCCTGAAAAACCTTGTTTAACCCTCTTCTGTTTTACAAACTTGTATTTAACAAAATTGTTATTGCCAGGGACATGCTGGGTGAGAGTCTGAGCAGCTCAAGTGCCAGAGAACTCAAAAACCTAGAGGGTAAACTGGAGAAAGCAATCAGCAAAATCAGAACCAAAAAGGTGTTACTGCCATTTACATATTTTGTAATTTTCTTGGGCAATTTATTGTATATTTTTTAATAGCTACTAAAGTTTTCTCATCTATTTTGTTTTTGGTTTTCCAAAATTTTTTTCCGCGGTTTCTTCCTTTTTCTAATTTCTCGACTCTGCCAGAATGAGCTGTTGTTCCAAGAAATCGAGTACATGCAGAAAAGGGTAATTGATCCTCATGCGTTTCTGTTCATTATTTAGATTTATATATTAGGACTAATCAGAAATTTAGACTCATATAGAAGATGTGCGAAGATTTTTTTTTTAAATATGTTTGATTTGAAAATGTTGTCCTAGCCAGAAGTTTGATTTAACTTAATTTCAAATAAAATGAGAAAAATTGCAGGAAGTCGACTTGCACAACAGTAACCAGCTTCTCCTAGCAAAGGTAATTTTATTCCTCTCTCTTTCTCTAACATTCATGAATATATATTTATATATATATAGAGAGAGAGAGATACATATAGAGAGACTTGTGAATTGACTGAAATTGTGGAAATGAATAAATAGATAGCTGAAAATGAGAGAAGCCAGCCGAATATGAACGTGATGGCAGGAGAAGGAATCTACGAGCTCATACCGCAGTCTCAGGCGCAGACACAGGCCTTCGACACTTGGAATTATTTTCAAGTGAATGCCCTACAGCCGGCCAATCATCAGTACTCTCACCAAGATCCCATGGCCCTCCAATTAGTGTAAGAATCTCAATGTTTATCTTCACATGACTAACATCATACCGAATGGGAATGTTAATTATGTTTTATTAGCTAGGGTTTCTATGTTCATGATATTTACTAATCAATATTTCAAGGATACAAGGCGTTATATTCCTTTCTCGGATATTACCCGTATAACATGAACACATGACTTATGTCTCCTTTTTTTGTTTTTTTTTTTTTTTTTTTTTTTTGTTGCAGCTAAATATGGCTGGCTGGTAGTTTCTTCAGCAAGGCTAATTCTCTGTGAAGGGTATCTAATCTGGTGCCAGGTGATAAATATATATATATATATATATATATATATAGCTAAGTACAAGTGTATTTGTCAAGTAGAAAGTACTACTCCATTCTATAATTAGGGGTGCTAAAATTAAGCAAACTTTGCTGTTAAGTGGGGAATTTTAATCATAATTAGCAACTCTCTACCAGAGTTAATTTAGTGGGGGTTTCATTCTGCTACTTATTATATAATTATGATCATATACAGAGGATTTCTTATCTGTATAATTATTAATTATGACTCAAGCCTAGCCTTATATTTGAGATAATGTGTCATGTACTAACAAATTTTATCACACTTTATTTTAACTTATTAATTGTGTGATCTAATCTTGTGTGGTACGGTTCGTTGCTGGTCTGTTAAATTATTTGTCTAAAACACAGCATGTTTGTATTATGTTCTTCCTTATGTGAAAATCAAAATCGTTTGCACAGGTTTTCCTAAATAAAAGACTGTAATATAAATTAGTAAGTGTATCAAGATATCTCATCAAGATTGAAAATAGTAGACCAAACTTTCTTTTAGATGTACACATTTTTTTTTTTGGTGGATTATATTCGGAAAGAGAGAAAATTTTCTCACACATAACTTTTCTTTTGGCTTATGAACATATATAAATGCCTCAGGCAGGAACAAAATAAATAAATAAATTACACAGAGACTTTTCATTGCTAGAATATTCCATATATGTCGTACCATGACTTTATAGTTAATATTTATAGTTTACCCTCCTAACTATAATGTTACTGCAAAGATCACTTGGTCAAATGATACGAGACAGAATAGGATAAGAGATGCAGGTTTGATCACTTGGTCAAACGATATGAGACAAAATACATGATTGCAGGTTTGATCTTGCAATCACATATTGTTTCCAGTGGGAAAAAAAAAAATAAGTAATGTTTTCTACGACAAATGTGTGTGTATCAACCAATCAATTTACACTACAAAAAATATTTATATATATACATATATATATTAATCACAACATGTTCTTGTATCATTTTTAGTTACAACATTTTTACATGACTAAATGTCACTTTTAGTCATAACCTTATTTATGACTAACATGCAATTAATCGAAAATTTTTGTGGTGACAGAACTTTTAACTATGGAGTTTTTAGTCACAGAAAAGGTTTTATTCACGTTATGTATAAAAACCTTGTGACTAAAAATTTTACTCATAATAAAAATTTGTATTGGTCCCAAAACACATGAATACATAGTACATTGCCCAACTTCATTTACTGGGCAGCACCCACCCAACAATATTCCCAACACTTAATCCTGAAAAATTTCATTCAACCAAAATTTAATTTGTATCTTAATATCATATAAATTTGTAATGTTAATTTTAAGAGTAGTGCTAGAGACACTAGCTCTAATCCTAACTTTTTGAATACGAATTCCCATATCATCTTTTCATTGGCAGAAACAATCGATTAATGTGGCATTGTTTTAACCACTTACTAATAAAATAATGACAACTCATATGTCCCATAAATTGGTAGTCAAAAATTAATATTAAAGTTAGTGTTTCTAGTATTTTTCTAATTTTAAAGCGACCTAAACACTCTCACGTACACAGTTCAAGGATGCGTGAAAGGAGCATACACTTGTCACACACGAGTGTTTCGTTATTTTATAGTAAATGTATACATAACACATAACTTCTTTCTAGATTTTCAATATGTGACTTTTGCCTTTTCAATGTCCTATCGAATATTACAATCTTCCAACTTATGAGAATACTAAACTTGTTTTAAAATTATTTTTTTTTTTGGATAATTTAACTACCATTAAATTATGAATTAGTCTCACTTAACCCTTATAATTATTATTTTGGTTTAAACTAGGCGAGAAAACGTGAATTAATCTCAGTACTAAACTCCTATTATTAGGATTTATGTTAAAAACAAACGGAAAAATTCCATATCTTAACTCTTTTTTTTTTTCTTTTGTTCAGTTATTTTTTATTTTTTATTTTTAAAGTTCTTTTATAAAGTTCTTATCATAAAAGGTTTTTTTTTATGAAGTGAAATTTTTAATCATAATACGAGCAATATTATGGAAGGAAAGAAGTCAAGGACTTATACCAACAGATGTAGAATCCTCAAACCCAACTCCAAAACTGTTGAGTATATTTATTTAGTCCCTAAATTATGTATATTCTGTCACTTTAGTTCTAAATTTTTTATTTTGATAAATTAATCTATAAACTTTTGATTGCTATAGTTTTGGTCCCTAAAATTGAAATTGATGAATTTTTTTTAATTTAAATGCATTTAATCATGTTTTAACTCCATGTTAAATGAAATTTTAGAAAATTAATTACACTAAGTATAGAAATTTCCTCCTTATTCTTATTAAAATCCTTTTAAAAAAAATAAAACCATTTAAACTTTATGAAATAATTTCATTTAATGTTTAGTTATTATGCAATAGAGATATGATCTTCTATGTTAAATTTTAGAAATCGACTGTTAATTTTAGTGTGAGGGATCAAAACTTCTACATTAAAAAAAAAAAGTTCATATACCAATTTATCAAAAACAAAAGTTTTGGGATAAATGTGAAAGAATATTCATAGTTCAGATACTAAACATAATAAATACCCGTTGGCATAGAACAAAATTTGGCGTCAATGAAATTGTTGTTGAGCTGATCAACAAGTGCTATAGAATAGGGCTGTACACGTCCCTCATCCGCACTTGCACCCGCACCCCGTCCTGCCCTGCCCTGCTCCGCCCACTCTTGGATGGTTCATGCTAGCAATGGATTAGGGATTTTCGTGGTGGGTTTAACCTAACCCCACCCACCAACTTTTTCTTTAATTAATTATAAATTTTGGATGTTTGAAATTCTCCTTTCCTTCAAATACAAATAAATAATCTTTTCCCATGTGAAGGATGCAGCAGGTGGCTATTTTATTCACAAGTCACAACTTTATAATAGAGGGTTAGAGAGTTAGGGTTTAATTCTTATATTAGGCTAAAAATCAATTTCAGATGGGATTTGGGCTTTGAAGAAGTGATGAAGAGAAGATAAGGCACAAAAATAAATTTAGTTGTTTGAGTGTTTTTCTCACTTTTTTGTTCTCTTCTTCATCAACAAAGGGCATTGGGCCAAATATTATAACCAAACCCGCCCATACCCGCCCGCAGAGAGCCCCGTACCAGCCCGCTCTTCCTGGGTTGGTTTGTGGTTTCTACTCCTCTAAACCCGACATTCAAAAAAACCTGAAAGCGCCAACTCGCTCGCTTGTTCACCCTAATTATAAGCTTCTTCTTAAAAAGTTGGACTTCATCATTGATTTTTTCAACACACGCAGACCCAATATTTTTGCTAAATGAAGAAATTACATGTAGAATGCACCCAATTGGTCCCAATCCAGACAACACAACCTTCCCCGCACCACAATAATTGTAGTCTCTGCAAAACTTCCACTAAAAAATAATTAAATAAAACAAATAAACAAATTAAACACACAATATGAATTGCACTTAACCCCTTTAAGCAATGTGTGCTTTTGGTCTTTTTCCTAAGATTGGCGATCAAATAACAATCTCTAAAAATATTTATGGTAAATAACTGTAAATAACAAATTTATTAGATAAAAATTTACGATTATTTATTTTAAATATTTTAAAATCTTATTATTTATATTTTATTTAATTTCGTAAAAATATTATTTACTATAATTTTTAAAAGAATGTATTTGTAAAAATCCACATATTCTGTGGTTGCAGATATAATCTAATGGTAATATCACACCTGACTTCACCCAGAGTTCGAATTCCCCACCCCCAAAGTTAAAAAAGAAAAGTCATGTCATATCAATAAGTTAATTAAAACATCAAATATAGTAGTTTAGGGGTGTTTAGTAAACCTTGCTTTTACCGAACAGCTCCTAAAATTTATTGCAAAGCAGCATAATTTGAGAAACAAGTCAAATATTGCTTATGTACAGTTGTTTCTACTGCCAATATAAAAATTATACTAAAATATTCTTAATTATAAATTGTAATTTCAATCAACCCACTTTATATATCATTATTTTTAAAAAAAATTTAAGTTCTTTTCCTCTTGAAAATAATTGCAAATTATAATATTACAACTTATTTAATAATTATTTTAAAAAATTTTAATTATTGTAATTTTATGGGTATTTTGAAGATGATTGTAAACATTTTTTTTTAAAAGATGACCGTACATAATTTCTGAAATATATATTACCGTTAGAAATTTATTGTTTCCTTCAAATTATTTTTATTTTATAGGAAAAAATATTATTCTTAGGATACGTCATTGACGCATCTTGGTGTTAGAGAAAAATATATTATGTCCTTTTTGGTCATTATAAATTGGCACATCAATTTTATTCATAGTTTACCAATACCTAAAATTCAAATTTTGGTATTCACAGTAAATAAATAAAAAAAAAATATGCCAGACCTACGTCTAGACACAATATCTTTGAAGTCAAAACATTGATATAGCAAAAATTTTCTGCAGAACATAATGTCAAATTAGCCCATAGCACTATCTCTCTCTAAACTTATCGTCCTTTAACAATTTATTCAATGAATTTCTAATTTTGACAATTTGTTCTTTAAACTTTCAAAACAATTGTAATATTTCCTATTTGGCTTACCTACTTGTGAAATTGGTACAAAAAGTCTATGTACGCCTTATTTGAAGAACAAAAAACCCGTTTTCACTAAAAGTTGATCCGAATTGTGTGGAATGGGGCATGTTATAGCATGATATATATGATTGGCTTTTTGGGACAGATTGCTGAGTACCATAATTAGGCCACGTACAGATTTTCCTTGAGAAAGAAATTTCTACCGTAAATTGCGAAAGAAAAGTTTTAAACACCAGAAATACCCTTAAAAGAATCGTACCAATTCCCCACGTATCCCCACAAGACCATCGTGTTACCAAAAAAAATCTGTCTACTACCGTGTTTCTGGTGGTAGTCTACCAGTTTATCAGCACTTGTCTACTATTTTTACTCGTTATTTCTTAATAAAATGAAGAGAAAATTAGGTAGAAAGCCATGTGTTGAGTATCTCCTTATAATTTGGCCCATTTTAACATTAAAATTGATAATTTTAATGTTATGAAATAATAAAATTATCAACTTTAATATTATGATAGACATAAATATAAGAATGTATCAAATTTATGGCAGTCTGCTTGCATATAACCGTAAAATGAAATGAAAAAGAACTCAATGGAAACGAGGCAAGGAGTAATGTAATAATGGCAAGGGAAAAGCATGATCACTTTGTTTCCTCAAACAAAGAATTAGAAAAATGTATGGATAACGGCCACATAGATCGATAAAAAATAAAAATAAAAATAATTGACTTTGAGGTAATAGGAATTTCTCTAAACGAATCTGTGCCTCAAATATCAAAAGGCAAAGAAATCTGAACACATGATATTATGATTCTGTCTCTATATATATGAATATGATGCATATAATAATCAGCACTAGTTTATTGTGTATCATCGTCGATAGTACATGTTACGCATCATGATTATACTGGTAGTATGAGATATGGGCCTATATATGACTCTTATATAAAGAGAAATAAATAATTTTCCATACATATTAATAAATAAAAGTTTCTATCGAGACTCCACCCATACGGGTTTAGAATATTACATTATGGTGTAATATGGGATATAACAATATCCAATATATAACTATATATATATATATATATGAAAACGATGCGCTAGCTATAGAGCTGTAGCTCAACGAGGCGTTTGATATCGATTGGATGAGTGTCTGAAAAAAGCAAAGCATTGTAGGATCTGGATGCAGTGAAGATATTGACAGTCTCAATGAAATCCCAGAATACATATGTTGTTCTGTTCTGGCAAGGAGTTGACAAAGGAATACATAGACCACTACTAGTCACCGGGCAGCACCCAACATTCGACACAGTTAATATTGAAATAATATACAAAAACAAAAATTATCTTAGATATATATATATATATATATATATTTTGCTTCTTAAGTGATAATAAAATAAAAGTTAAAACCATAGTAGATGTAGCATTTACGGTGCTTGGCAAATGGAATTATCTGCTTTTTAAGTACGGTTAGTTAGTAAAGGACATAAACATGATCCCGAGAGAAAAAAAAAATTAATAATAAAATAATAAAAAAAGAGCTGCAAGAGTTATTTGAACTACTTCAAAGGTAAAGGGCTTATTAGTTGTTAGTTAATCATATGCATATTCAAGTTAGACAAGTTAGTATATGCATTTTTAAATCAGTAGATGAAAAATTATCTGAAGATCTAAACTTTAACATGGATAATAATACTATAAAAAAAATTGTATTAATGCATATAAAAAGACGAAAATCGTTGCTACGGTTTCTTGGAAGAAGAAATTAACATAACTAGATATTTTGAGAAAAAACTGGATACAAATCCGGTCATGAAAAATTCATTCTACAAACTTAGTGCTCAATGTAAAAAGGGCTTTTAAATTGAGAAAACTATAATGATTTTCCTCCTAGGTTATTTTATTGAACATTTTTCTTAGGCTTTTTTTTTTTTTTTTTTTTTAAAGTTTTGTAAGACCTTTTATTTTCTTTTATTTTTCATAAGTTAGTTAGCGTAACTTGTGTTTTAACCAAATCCTATTAGAAATATTAACTTCCATGCTGGCCAGACCAAAAGCTGGCTAATACCATATTAATTACGTTTTTAAATGATAGGGTTTTATGAGTCATACTTTTAAAAGGTCAACGTTTTTAAAAGGAAGTTAGGGCACTACAACAAAAAGCCTTTTTCATAGCATGCAAAAAATGCTATCGTAATATACGATAACATTTTTTGAAATGCTATGTTAGCTGATGTTATTAAAAGTGTCTAATTTTAATTAATTTCCATCTGTGCTATAAAAAAATATTTTTATAGCACTTTTTGGATGCTATAATAATGTATGCCATAGCATTAATTACATGCTATAATAACATTTTTTATAGCGTTTATACAATATTCTTATATAATTTGTCTTTGCATTCCTACAACGCTACACATATAGTAGCTGGGATATTTTTCATAGCATTTTTGTTATATTTGGCCATAACATTTAAAAGTGTGTTGTCACTTTTTTCATGTTTTTCTTTATTTTGATTACAAGCAATACTTACAATTTGTATGGATAATTGATATATTTCATAAATGTTTTTTCATTGCTCTACTAGTAATTAATTTGATTGAATACTTCAAGTACCACTACTACAGAATGCGGATACCACGATGAAGCTTCCACGACCGTTTTTTAAAAACCGTCGTGGAAACTGAGGCAAAAACAAGGAACAAAAGTGGTATCCGAAAACCGTTGTTGAAGTTTAGATTTCCACGATGGTTGTTTAAACCCGTCGTGGAATCATGCATTTCCACGACGGTCTATTTGAACCGTCATGTAAGTATCCATTCCACGACGGTTTTGAGAAACTGTCGTGAAAGTCTCGATTCTTACACAATGGTTTTATACAACCGTCGTGGTAGTCTCGGGGATTACACGACAGTTGTCTAAGAACCGTCATGTAGTCTTGGGGATTACACGACGGTTGTCTAAAAACCGTCGTGTAAGTGTCTACTTTCACGATGGTTTCCCGAAAACCGTTGTGGAAATATCATCCTTTTTTATAGACATATCAGATCGAGTTGCCCTGTTATTTCCACATTGATACAACTGCTGCCGTGAACCAAAATCAGATCAGATCGCTCCGACAACAGTTCCATGCACCGCTATTGGACGCCACCCACTGCCATCTACTGGTCTCCCGTCATTCTTGTAAGTCATGATGACACAAATTAACTCAACTTTTTGTTCTTTTCCTCTGCATTATTTTTTTATTTACGAACCCAGAATATTAATTTTAATTTGTAATTTTTTGGATTACTTTTGATACGCTAAATACTGTAAAGTATTTAATTAATTAAGTGATCTCACGATCAATGTATTTTTAGTTTGGTTTTTTTTTTCTGTTTGGTTTTTTTAAATTAGTTTGATTTTTTTAGTTAAATCCTAAATCAATGTATTTATAAATGCTATATATTACGATGTATTTATAGTTTCGTTTTTTTAGTTAAACAACCCGGGTCGGTTTTTTATAATTATATTTTTAGTTTTGTTATGTTTTTTGGATTTTTAATTTACTAAATATATTGTTGATTTAATTAATGCATATGCCGGGAGTCTTTATATATATAACTAGCTAATTAAGTGCCTACAAATTAACGATATTCATGTCAAAAATTTAAAAATATGCACACCTTGACTTATCGAGAACTTTTATTTATTGATTTAGGAATTGCGCGCTAATCATGGATAGGAAATGGATGTGGTTTGATAGATTGTCTAAAGCATATGAAGATGTTATCGAAGAATTTTTGTCATTTGCCAAAGCTCATACACAAGACAATAAGATTCGATGTCCGTGTCAAGTTTGTGGTAATCATAGATCTCATTCCATTGGTGATGTTAGAGGGCATTTGCTTGCTTATGGGATTATTTGTTCTTACCAAACATGGTATTTACATGGTGAAGATTCGTCGGTATTAAGTATACATCGACGAGTACTAAAGATAAAGAGCCTATTGTGGAGGAAGACGTTGGTGATAATATGTACAATATGATAAATGATTTGGAATAAAACTTTGTGCACCGTCCGGAGTTATTTGAGGAAATGATTAATGATGCCAAAATGCCCTTGTATGTCGGGTGTACAAAATATACAAAATTAGGGGTATTAGTTAAATTATAGAATATGAGAGCGTCGGGAGGGTGGGCGAATTCTAGTTTCACGACTCTTTTAGCTTTTCTAAAAGATGTTCTACTGGAGGATAACAAAGTGCCACTTAGTGTAATACCCGGAATTTTGATGAACTTATAATTTCCTTTTAGACAAGGAAAATTCCAAGTTTGAATCTTGTATGTCGATATGAAACTCACGATCTGAGTTAAATATCAGTATATGTTTGAGTTCTCGTTTAATTAGCTATGAGACTCAATAAGCAGTTTTATCTTACACCCTGTTTGGAAACAGGAATATGAACTGTTGTCGTGCCATGATTCGGACGATTAACAAAGAGCATAGGACGACAAGTAAGTATAACTCCGCCTACAGCATGGGCAAAAATGTTTTTATAACATGTTTTTCAAGAAATCATGCATTGATATGCATAAGTTATGTTATGGTGCTTACGTATGATGTTATATTACGATGATTACGATACGATGTTTATGTTACGATGATTACGTTACGATGATATGATGTTACGTTATGATGGTAATGTTATGATACGAAGTCTATGTATGAAGATTATGTTACGGTGTTTATGTTATGGATTATGTTATGCTATGTTTTAATATAGTGACATCATGTAGCATGCTCACAAATATTTAAGTACATGGTAAGAACACAGTTTAAGACAAGCTAAGGTCATTGTGTCGTACTGACTTACGATAATGACGAGTTTAAACGGTTTAGTCTATGGTTTGAGTTGAATTGGATTGGCTGCCCCAATCACTCCATGTTAAACAGTTTGTTTCATGGTTTGAGTTGGATTGGATTGGCTGCCTCCCGCCACTCCATAGCTATGGACCACGGTACGTGCACACATGACATGCAAGAAAACATAACCAGGATAATATATGAAAATTTAATTAATTATAAGAAAGCATAATCGGTTAATGCATTCTTTATTTAAAATGTTTTGCGGATTGAACGTTGTACTTACTGTGCATAAGCTCATTACTTACGTTCATGCTGTAGGTAAGCAACCTACCGGTAATACATGATGCAAGGCTGTGAAGGCTGACGCTACAGACTGTGAAACGTGGGATGGACACCACCACGGGTTTTGAAATTATGTTATGAAAAGATTTGTTTTGAAAAATATATTTGTAAAATATGTTTTATGTTATGATGTGATATAATAAAGTGATAGTATGGATAAGGAATTGTTTTCAAGAAGAAAACTATTTTTAAGAAATTGTTTTCAAGAACAAATTAAGGAATGGTTTTCAAGGATGATGGCAACAAGTTGCCTCGTGTCGTACCGACCCATACTAGGTTGGGTTTGGTCCACGGTATGAAAATGTTAGCTTTCAATATGATTTATGAAAGCTCGGTACTCGAGTGAGTACATATGATTATGCATGAGGATAAGTTAAGTTCAAAGTAAAGTAAGAAAAGAAAAAATTTTACTCCGAATTTTCAGCAAGTTTAAGCTTTTTAAATGGAGAATTAAGTTAAGTAAGTAGAGTAACGGCCCACGTTTGCGTAGTAGGCCCCTACGTGGACGGAACGGGGCGTTACAGAGGATGGTATCAGAGCAAGTTTCCTGCCATCCAGTTTCACAGTTCTGCCGCGAGAGCCACAGTTTTGTAAGTAAGTTTTCTTACTCTAGTTTAGATATAGTAACTGTGTGAGGTCATAGTTATATAATAGTATAGATATGAACCTGGTATGAAACCCAGGTACGATTGAAGAAGACCGCATGGCTTCGTTGGTATTCTAAGGAATGTAGTCACGAATCTTCAATGGGACTCAGAAAGCGGCTGCACTAGCTGTGTGGCTACACGATATGAAGACGATACGTCAGTTGTGTTGCAGCTGGCGCATTTATCCAGATGAGTCTATAGGCTATGATTGCCAGTGGATCAGAGGTGCACAGCGAAAGCGTGGTGGATAAGCTGAGTTTACGATATGATATGATGAGATCGTGATGAATCTCTAGTATGATATGTTAAGATATGGATGAAGGAATAAGTGTTAGACATGTTGAGAATTAGAATTAGAAACTAGAAAATGGTTCGTTGCTGGTACAACTGAACCAATTTCTGCAAGAGCCTCATCTTGCAACTATGATAGCCAAGTCATGATGATAAATGCTAGAGCAGCAATAAGAAATGAATAGGCTTCGAGATCAGATAGCCTATCGCTTTACCTCAGTAGGGTGATAATCTGGGAGTTTCCATTTTAAGAAATAAGCTAGATGCTATAGAACTTAAGTTTCGTGGTTGTGAAACTTATGCTCCCATAAGAATGATAATAGGTATGGAAAGATGTTTGGTAGTGCCTTGACTGGTGGTAATATCAAGGCAATGCACAAAGAATAAGCCGGATGATGGCTATCAATATGATGATGAAATTAAGAATATGATCCCTTAGTAAGGGAAATTATGAAATAATGGGAAGTTTTAGACATTCCTAAGGATTATGATTTTACATTATGAAGAAATGTTAGAAGCAATGAGAGAAGCTTCTACCATTTTACTATCTAGTAAGCAGCTAGTCGATACGATATAAGTATTGCATCGCTCGAACGATATTATGTTTTCTTCAATATTGACTTTGAAAAGATTCAAAGGAAATATTTTTATAAAAGATGCTTAAATCTTGAGATCATGCTTAATAGAATCCCTCATTTTATGTAATACAGCCGAATCCTTGAGGAAGAATTCCAAGATAGGGGCTGTTATGAACAGTAAAGGTTCCAAGATAGGAATCGTTATGTTCGTTAAATGACCAAATCCTTGAGGGACAAGTCCCAAGATAGGGGTCATAGGCCGAATCCTTGAGGGACAAGTTCCAAGAACGGGATGAGTTCCAAGAAAGGGACCATTATGATAAGTAAAGGGTTCTAATAGCATAAGATCAAGGTTCAAGAAAGAAGCTATTTTAAGATATGTTTTCCAAGTATGGAAAAATTATAAAGTATGAAACGCTTTTCATATATGAAAAAGTCATATGATAAGATATGTTTTCCAAAGTGTGGAAAAATTATAAAGTATGAAATACTTTTCACGTATGAAAAAGTATATGCTAAGATATGTTTTTCAAACATGGCAAGTTATATGATATACTTGCTCAAATTTTTATGAAGATAGTTCTTGTGATGCAATATGAAAGGAGAATATGATAGCATGAAAGTATGTAAGTATGTAAGTATGAATGTGTAATACCTGATTTTTCATGTCTGAACGATTCTATGTATAACCTGAAGGATCACGAGAAGAATTACCCGACGCACGATCTAGAGCTCGCTGCGGTGGTGTTCGCATTGAAGATCTGGAGGCACTACCTGTATGGGAATAGATGTGAGATTTTCACAGATCATCAAAGTCTCAAATACATCTTTACCCAGAAGGAGCTCAATATGAGGCAGCGAAGATGGCTTGAACTCGTAAAGGACTACGACTGCAAGATCCTCTACCATCCTGGCAAGGCAAACAAAGTAGCAGATGCCTTAAGCAGGAAGTCATCTGGCATGCTGATGTCCTTAGTACTGCTGCCCAAACCGCTTCAAAAGGAAATCTCTGACTTCAACCTTGAGATGATAACGGGAAAGTTATCCGCTTTAACCCTCCAGTCAAATTTAATGGAGTCCATCAAGAACCTTCAAGGAAAGGATTCTCAGTTGATCAAGGCACAACTCTTTGGCGGGAAAAATAAGGAGTTTAGAACCTCTGCAGATGGCATGATCTACTTCAAAGAAAGGATCTGCATTCCTGATTTCAAGTTTTTGAAGGATCAGATACTAGCAGAGGCGCACATGACACCGTATTCAGTACATCCCGGAGCCTCTAAAATGTACAAGGATCTCCGAGAGAACTACTGGTGGCCAAATATGAAGAATCAGATAGCGAAGTTCGTATCCAAATGCTTGACTTGTCAGAAAGTTAAGGCAGAACACCGACATCCTGGAGGAGAATTGTAGAAAATAGAGCTCCCCGAATGGAAATGGGAGCAAATTACCATGGATTTTGTCGTGGGACTGCCAAGAACTTCAAGTGGGAATGACACGATTTGGGTTATTGTCGACCGATTAACCAAATCTGCCCACTTTATCGCTATCAAAGCCACTTATTCAGTGGAGAAGTTGGCCGAAGTCTATGTATCCCAGGTCGTTCGACTGCATGGTGTACCAAAATCGATCATCTCGGATCGAGACGGACGTTTCACTTCCCGATTTTGGGCAAGCGTACACAATGCTATGGGGTCGAAACTGAAGTTCAGTACGGCTTTTCACCCCCAAACCGACGGTCAGTCAGAACGGACTATCCAAACACTAGAAGATATGCTAAGATCTTGTGTTCTGGATTTTCAAGGAAACTGGGATCAGAAGCTGTCTTTGATTGAATTTTCTTACAACAACAGTTATCATGCTTCGATTGGTATGGCTCCGTTCGAAGCACTATATGGAAGAAAATGTCGATCTCCTATTCACTGGCAAGAAGTTGGACAAAAGCAGCTTCAGACTACAGATTTCATCAGAAAGACTTCTGACGATATCAAAAAGATTAAGCAAAGGCTTGATATAGCTTTCAGTCGTCAGAAAAGCTATGCTGACAAGCGAAGAAGGCCTTTGGAATTTCAAACCGGAGATGCAGTCTTTATCAAGATAGCCCCTATGAAGGGAGTAATGAGATTTGGAAAGAAAGGGAAGCTTAGTCCAAGGTATACTGGACCTTTTGAAATCCTAGAGAGGATTGGAAAAGTAGCATACAAGCTTGCCCTGCCGCCAGAGTTAGCATCTATGCATAACGTCTTCCATGTATCGATGCTCAAGAAGTATGTACCAGATCCTTCACATGTTCTCAGTCAAGAACCGGTAGAGGTTCAAACAGACTTGACCTATGAAGAGAAGCCGGTACGAATCCTAGATCGAGAAGAGAAGGTTCTGAGAAATAAGACAATTCCCATGGTAAAGGTTTTATGGCGAAATCATAAAGTAGAAGAAGCCACTTGGGAATTAGAAAATGAAATGAGAAAGAACTACCCCGAATTGTTCTAATTTTCGAGGACGAAAATCTTTAAGGAGGGTAGATTGTAATACCTGATTTTCTATGTCTGAACGATTCTATGTATAAATGTACATTGAACCGTAAAGGTATTTATGGAAAAAGCCCAGTTAAGGGTTTTTAATTATGTTTTGTGAGTTTTATGACTTTATAAGACTCAAAAATGGTTATGTATTTAAGAAAATGACCTTTTTAGGTAATATGGAGCAAAATCTTGAAATTTTGTAAAAAGTCAAAGTTTGACCAAAAACCGTCGCGGTTGACCAAAAGTCAACTGTTGACCATGGAAGTCAAAACTTGACAAAAAGGTCCCTAATTGACAAGAAAGTCGATGGTTGACCCGAAAAGTTTAAGAAATGACTTTATGTTTAGATATTGATCTGTATAAATTGCACCGGGTAAACCCGTGCCTTTTTGCAGATAAAAAGTTATGTTTAAGACATGAGAACCACCTTAGAAAATCAAGCACATTAAGTTGAAGCTTAGGGCAAAAGAGTTTGACGAACTAAGAAAAATTTCATACCGTCCAGTATTACACGGATGAATTTTGGACTGCAGTTCGGTAAACCAATACTGTGCATAAGTGAATCCAGTATTGAAAATACCTGTGGTAACTTAAATATGGACTGCTTATTAGCAAAAGAGCCAAACAAGCTTAGACTTTGGCTTACCTCATGTAACTTTTTGATTATTACATCATTAGTTGAATTAAGGAAAATGGAAGAAATGAGTTGTCTTCCACCACCCTTAATGGCCGGCCACATACCCCCCTTCAATGTCCAATTTTCTGATTTTTTGAGGACCAAAGTGTGCAATTTGGAGAAGTTTCCAACCTCTATAAATAGGGGTGGCCTTTGTTCACAATTAAAGAGAAAACTTAGCCAAACTCTTGCATTTTTCCTTCACAAAAATCCGGACTTAAGGGAGAAGAGAAAGGCAAGAAAAATTTGCAAAACTTAGAGTGTGGAGGGCTTAGAGTGGTCGGATTCAAGGTGGGAACCAAGCCAAAAAGTTGGGAAAAATTTTAGAACCCATTTCCCTAGCAAGGCCGGTTCTAGGGGGGGGAGGAACCAAGCTAGGAGGCAGCCGGATTTTGGTGTTAGAGGCAGCCAACTTTGTGTCTTTTGGTGGCTGAACTTTGGGTAAGAAAGGCAGCAAGTTGACACTTGCTATTCACCAAAACAGCCGGTGATTTAGGAGGAGGAAGGAAGCCGAATCTTAGCTCCCCGAGCCTAACCGAGTAAGGTAAAATCCTAACCGATTCAAGTTTCATTTAAATTTCATATGGTGAAATTTAAATGTATTTAAGCTATGGTTTGTAAGGGTTTAAGCCCACTTTTAAATTCTGCTCTAGTTGGTAAATTATGTGCATGTGCTTGATTTGTTTAAGCCTAGGGTTTGGTGGTTCATTTTTGTGCATATTGTGCTTGTTAAGTGTTTGATTGAATGCTTAGGGTTTTGTAGGATTATGATTTACGTTTAATTTGGCTTGCATGTTGAAAGTTGAACGTTAGAAACGTTATGCATGTCTGATTTAGGCTCCCGATGAGTTCGGTTGAGGTAGGGTGGACGTTTTAGGACGAACACGAAATTTTAAACCGAAAACTGTCAACTCGGGTGGAAACTGACCAGTTTCGGGAAAAATAGTTTTTGAGGCCCTTAGAGGCCGAATCAGGGGAAACTCAAAACATGAAAGTTTTTAAGTAGAGTTTTTCCTAGAGGACAACGCGGACCGTTTTGTAAAATGAGGCTCCAATGGCCTTGGTTTTTACCAAAACCCGTGCCTTAGTGCCCAGGACCCGTGCCTTATGTGCCCAGGACCCGTGTACGGCCGGGACTTGTTCCACTGGATTTTTGACCACGAAAACGTCCGAACTGGGTTTTGCCCAAAACACGAAAGTTGTAGAACTTTTCGATGTCTAAAACTTTCGTGAAGACAAGTTTTTCAGAATCAGTCTTGATTTTAAGATGAAAATGGATTTCGGAAAACTGTACAGGGATTATGGAAAACTCTGTACAGGATTTTTAAATTGACACAGAAAAAGTGTAATTTCACAATTTCACTGTAAATTGACATTGTGAAACTGTTCCAAAGGCAGTTTCTAATAGTCAATAATTTTATAAATCTCAGTTTAAGATTTTCAGTTTTAAAGTTTAACAAAAAGGATTTTTAAACCAAAGATAGGGATTTCTGTTCTAAAAATGAGATTTTACAATCAAAGTTACCAAAGTGACCGATTAGGATAACGTAAAAATAAGTAAGGGCTTATAACTAAGGTTATGAAAGAATGTTGGTTATCTACCAACAGTTCTAACCCTTACTTTTATTTTATCTCAGAACGTTTTACGCGGAAGTGTCCCGGCGGAAATTGACTCCACTTTGGACACAGCTTTTACAGTCAAAGTAAGTACAACTCCGCCTGCAGCATAGGCTTATTATGAATACTTGTATAAGTATGTTTGCTATTTGTGAGTGTTACACGCTATATGATAAGTGCTATAGAATATCCTAGGAATGCTATGATTTTATATGAATAATAAGTGTTATGATTTTATGAATGTATGTTATGATGAATGGAATGTCAAGTATGCTATGATGTATAGGAGCATGATTAGGGTTAAGATATGTTAAGTTTAATTGAGTGAAACATCATGATGCATGTTCACTAATTAACAAAAGAAAGATTAAGCTATGACGGCAAGCAAGCTTGCCTGTGTCGTACCGACCCGCGTTAGGTCGGGTTGAGCTATGGCAAGAGTAAGTCCATGGAGCGCGCCCGGTACGAACACTTATGATATGGGGCCCATAAGTAAAAGTAAGGTTAAGTTAAGAAAGTTATGAAGAGATAAGAGAGCATAAGGAAGCATAAACGGATCATGCATACGATATGTCAAGTTATGTTATGAAATGTTATGCCATGTTATGATTAAGTTATGTTATGAAATGTTATGCCATGTTATGATGAAGAAAGGTTATGAAATGGTATGCTATGTAATGGTATACAATGTTATGTTAGGTTAGATTATGCTGTGTTTTTAATATTGCGGTATTAATAGTTGTACTTGCTGAGCTTTCGCTCACTGTCTTACGTCTATGCTGTAGGTAAGCAACCTGCCAGTAATCAATGATACAAGATGGAAGGCGAGGTGTGCTGGACTGTGAAATGTGGGAATAATGCCGCCACACGTTTTGTTTATTATGTAATATTTTACAAGCTTTGTTATACCTACACAACGTTTTAATTATTCAGTATAATTATCTACGTAGGTGCGTATATATATTTATACGGCTTAAAAAAAAAAAAAAAAAAAAATTTCCGCTGTTTTACGTATAAGTACGTAAGTACGTAAGTATGTATGTATGTATGTACGGTAACGGCCTGTGCTAGGCGGGTCGTTACAGAGTTGGTATCAGAGCGGTTTCCTGCGACTAAATTTCACAGTCAGCCTGCCATCGCCGCCATCATTGTAAGTTATAATTTTATTTTCATATGTTAATATGAATTATGCGCTTATGTATGATTAGATTACGATTATGGACCCGGCACCTGTAGAGGAGGACCGGCGCGCGATTTCAGCATTTTATGAGTCACGGCCCCTTCTATTTGACGGCACCACCCGAACGGTAGCCTTATCAGTTTGGCTATACGATCTGGAGGGGATTTTCCTCCTTTGCCACATAGAGGCACATCTACATGTTTCATTGGCCAGTCGATGTTTGGCAGCCGATGCACGGTTATGGTGGATGACGATCGGCGAGGGGACCCTACCGGACCGTACGTGGGCACATTTTCGTGTCTGCATGACTAACCGCTACGGACCAGTGCTGGACGATGGGGCGGATGAGCATTATCGAGATCCCAATATTTATCGGGAGATGCAGCACGAGCGTATTCATTATGGCCAATTACTGGCGAGCGTACCCCCACGAGCCGATGGACCATTACTGTCGGAGGTTCCAGCAGGCTATGTTGCCTCTCATCCCCATGGACATACCCAACCCAGGATTACGATCTTTAGTGGTCCTGCGGAACGGACTACCTGCACAGATCCGTCAGCACACGCCTATACCGACGCAGCATATGACAGTGGCCCATATGATCGAGTTCATTTTAGCTGCGGAGATTCTCGTACAGGATCCACAGGCCGATGCCCATGGAGTGGAGCCTGAGATACCAGCGACGACGCGAGATGCCCGAGCCGGTTTACGAGCCGGAGCCGATATATGAGCCAGAGCCTGTTTATGAGCCCGGCCCAGCTGACCCGGAGGACCCGATACCCGTCGACCCGATTCAGGAGGCCGATGATGAGGGGTATGATGCTGATGAGGATTTGGATGCTCCCGAGGACCCTCCGATCATCGTTATATCTAGCGATGACGAGGATGATGAGGAGGAGCCTAATCATGAGCTAGGTTTCGGAGGATGGCTCGATGAGGGCGATGATTTTGAGGAGGATCCCGAGGAGATCCCAGACGATGACGGAGAGGACGACTCTGATGTCTCAGTTGTTACGGTAGCAGAGTCAGATTAGGCTCAGATCACGTGTATATGTATATGTTTTGAGACTGATGTACTAGCTTATTTTATTTTGACGATAGGCTTGTACCTATGTATGATGGTAAAGTGGTAGACACTTCCATCTTAAATTTTTGATGATGTAGATACGATGTAAAGAAATCTTTTGACAATGTAAATATGATGTAAAGACAATGTAATTACAAGTAAAGTAAATATGATGTACTTTTTGTATATATTATAAAAAGGCAGTTAAATGTGAGATGTATGGAATCTCAATTATGCATGATATGATATGATATGATAAGTATGTACGATTATGGTATGACAATATTGTGACATATTGCATATTGTTACAATATGTTAAAATATGAATGCAAAGAAAGGATAATAATATCTTTTCTGATGATTTAAATAGGAAGATTAAGATGGTTCGTACGCGAAAGGGTGCACCAGTGAATCCACCTGCGCCGGATCTAGCGACCGTTGTAGCCAATTTACAACGGCAATTGTTAGAACAGCAACAAGAGACAAACCAGCTGAGAGAGCAGCTAGCTCAGTTACACCAGAGACCCCAGGTCAACGAGGTTCCCTTACCCGCGGAGCAAGCACCTCCAGTGGCACCTCCAGTGCCCAATGTTCCGCGACATGCTGAGGTACCAGTAGCACCTGCTGGGGTACCGGCAGATCCACCTCCGGCAAGAGAGGATTTGTTATATGAGAGGTTTAGGCGGATGAAAGCGCCTGAATTTGAGGGAACAACAGACCCAATAGCCGCAGATAACTGGTTGATAGACATCCAAGTTATCTTGGATTTTATGCGGCTCACCGAACAGGAAAAGGTTCTATGCGCCTCGTTTGCCCTTAAGAAGGACGCAAGACACTGGTGGATAACCGTTCAGATGCGTCGAAACGTCATGGCAATGAGTTGGCAAGAATTTGTGACTGAGTTTCGTAGTATGTACTACAACAGAGATATCCTTGCCACTCAACAGGATGAATTCACCAGTTTTAAGCAAGGGTCTATGACAGTGATTGAAGCCGTCAAGAGGTTTGAACAGTTAGCACGCTTGTGCCCGGAGCTGGTACCGAGTGAAACGGAAAAAGTCCGGAGAATGATGAAAATGTTCCGGACAGACATAGCCAAGCAGGTTAGTGCCGGAAGCGACCCACCTACCCTGGTGTCCGACTGCGTAAGCAGGGCGATAAGGGCAGAATATTGGATTAACCAGGACAAGGAAGCAAGGGCGCAGTTTTTCAAAGCCAAGAAGGAAGAAAAGGCCGTTACTAAGCAGACCCAGCCCCGTCAGAGTACTGAGACGAGTCAGAAAGGCCCAAACAATAACCCTGCTCAAGGTTCCAAACAGTTTGGGAGGAACAAGAGGAAAGGAAATTTCTCGGGACAGGGCCAGCAACAAAATTTTCCTCAAAAGAAGAACAACAAGGGAACTGAGGGGAATAACTCTGACTTCTCGGTATGTACGAAGTGCGGGAGAAAACATCCGGGCGTCTGCAGAATGGGGACCAACGCATGCTACCTATGCGGAAAGGAGGGACATTTTGCAAAAAATTGCCACATGAACAATCAAGGCCAGAATCCTCCGCACCAAAATAGGAACACAAGCAGTCAGCTTCATGCAGCCCAGGTCAGACTAGAAGGACCTTCCATTGTCCAAGGTAGATTGGAAGCTCCTGAGCCTCAAGCCGAATCTACGCCTACACAAGGGGTGATGCGGAAGCAGGCACTTCACATGTGGTGACAGGTCAGATCTCTATCACCATTTATGAAGCAATTGCCCTGTTTGATTCTGGTGCCACACATTCATTTATATCAGTGGAGTTCGCCCAGAAATTAGGAAGAGGTGTGGATAGATTAAGACAACCTTTTAAGACCTCCTTGCCATCCGGAGAGGTTTTGTGGTCCAATTATTGGATACGAAATACCTCCGTGATTATTTGTGGCAGAGAACTGTACGTAGATCTCATCGCAATCAAGATACAGGATTTCGATGTGATCTTAGGTATGGATTTCCTTAGCAAGTACAACGCTAAGATCGACTGTCGAAGGCGTTGTGTGATTTTCAACCCATATAGCGAGGAAGAGTTCAGTTTCTACGGACAAGCTCGGAACTCAACAACCAAACTGGTTTCAGCTATGAAAGCTTGGAAGATGTTAGCTAATGGCTGTCAAGGGTATTTAGCTAACATGGTGGACAAAGAGCAGGAAATGAAGCTAACACCGGAAGATGTACCTGTTATCAGGGAGTATGTGGATATCTTTCCGGAAGAGTTACCAGGGCTTCCACCGGAACGCGAAATTTCTTTCGAAATTGAGCTAATGCCCGGAACTGCTCCAGTATCGAAGGCGCCTTACCGTATGGCACCTGCTGAGCTTAGGGAACTCCAAGTACAACTGCAAGAAATGCTAGATAAAGGATTCATCCGACAGAGCTACTCTCCGTGGGGAGCACCTGTGCTATTTGTGAAAAAGAAAGATGGATCTTTACGTATGTGCATCGATTATCGCGAGCTGAACAAGATCACCATCAAGAACAAGTATCCTCTTCCGAGGATTGACGATTTGTTCGATCAACTCAGAGGAGCAGAGTGTTTTCGAAAGTCGATCTACGATCTGGCTATCATCAGCTCAGAATCAGAGATTCAGATATCTCCAAAACGGCTTTTCGGACACGCTACGGACATTATGAATTTCTGGTTATGCCTTTTGGGCTAACCAATGCTCCAGCTGCTTTCATGGACCTGATGAACCGAGTGTTCAAGGAATATCTGGACATGTTCGTGATTGTCTTCATCGACGACATCCTAATCTATTCAAGGTCCCAGGAAGAGCACATACAACATCTTAGAATGGTGATGGAAATGTTGCGACGACATCAGCTCTACGCAAAGTTCACTAAATGTGAATTTTGGTTGGAGAAGGTGCATTTCTTAGGCCACGTGGTGTCACAAGAAGGGATTTCTGTGGACCCAGCAAGTGGAAGCAGTTAGCTTATGGCCAAGCCTAAGAGCGTAACGGAAATAAGGAGTTTCCTCGGATTAGCCGGTTATTATCGCCGCTTTGTTGAGGGATTTTCTAAGATAGCAGCCCCTCTCACGACCCTTACACGCAAAGGAAGAAGTACGAATGGACTTCTAAATGCGAAGAGAATTTCCAAGAGCTTAAGAGGAAGCTGACAAGTGCGCCTGTCTTGATTATTCCAGATGTCGAAGCAGGAAATTTCGTGATCTACAGCGATGCTTCTAAGACGGGACTAGGAGCAGTCCTAATGCAGCAAGGCAAAGTGGTTGCGTATGCTTCTCGACAACTGAAGGATCACGAGAAGAATTACCCGACGCACGATCTAGAGCTCGCTGCGGTGGTGTTCGCATTGAAGATCTGGAGGCACTACCTGTATGGGAATAGATGTGAGATTTTCACAGATCATCAAAGTCTCAAATACATCTTTACCCAGAAGGAGCTCAATATGAGGCAGCGAAGATGGCTTGAACTCGTAAAGGACTACGACTGCGAGATCCTCTACCATCCTGGCAAGGCAAACAAAGTAGCAGATGCCTTAAGCAGGAAGTCATCTGGCATGCTGATGTCCTTAGTACTGCTGCCCAACCGCTTCAAAAGGAAATCTCTGACTTCAACCTTGAGATGATAACGGGAAAGTTATCCGCTTTAACCCTCCAGTCCAATTTAATGGAGTCCATCAAGAACCTTCAAGGAAAGGATTCTCAGTTGATCAAGGCACAACTCTTTGGCGGGAAAAATAAGGAGTTTAGAACCTCTGCAGATGGCATGATCTACTTCAAAGAAAGGATCTGCATTCCTGATTTCAAGTTTTTGAAGGATCAGATACTAGCAGAGGCGCACATGACACCGTATTCAGTACATCCCGGAGCCTCTAAGATGTACAAGGATCTCCGAGAGAACTACTGGTGGCCAAATATGAAGAATCAGATAGCGAAGTTCGTATCCAAATGCTTGACTTGTCAGAAAGTTAAGGCAGAACACCGACATCCTGGAGGAGAATTGCAGAAAATAGAGCTCCCGAATGGAAATGGGAGCAAATTACCATGGATTTTGTCGTGGGACTGCCAAGAACTTCAAGTGGGAATGACACGATTTGGGTTATTGTCGACCGATTAACCAAATCTGCCCACTTTATCGCTATCAAAGCCACTTATTCAGTGGAGAAGTTGGCCGAAGTCTATGTATCCCAGGTCGTTCGACTGCATGGTGTACCAAAATCGATCATCTCGGATCGAGACGGACGTTTCACTTCCCGATTTTGGGCAAGCGTACACAATGCTATGGGATCGAAACTGAAGTTCAGTACGGCTTTTCACCCCCAAACCGACGGTCAGTCAGAACGGACTATCCAAACACTAGAAGATATGCTAAGATCTTGTGTTCTGGATTTTCAAGGAAACTGGGATCAGAAGCTGTCTTTGATTGAATTTTCTTACAACAACAGTTATCATGCTTCGATTGGTATGGCTCCGTTCGAAGCACTATATGGAAGAAAATGTCGATCTCCTATTCACTGGCAAGAAGTTGGACAAAAGCAGCTTCAGACTACAGATTTCATCAGAAAGACTTCTGACGATATCAAAAAGATTAAGCAAAGGCTTGATATAGCTTTCAGTCGTCAGAAAAGCTATGCTGACAAGCGAAGAAGGCCTTTGGAATTTCAAACCGGAGATGCAGTCTTTATCAAGATAGCCCCTATGAAGGGAGTAATGAGATTTGGAAAGAAAGGGAAGCTTAGTCCAAGGTATACTGGACCTTTTGAAATCCTAGAGAGGATTGGAAAAGTAGCATACAAGCTTGCCCTGCCGCCAGAGTTAGCATCTATGCATAACGTCTTCCATGTATCGATGCTCAAGAAGTATGTACCAGATCCTTCACATGTTCTCAGTCAAGAACCGGTAGAGGTTCAAACAGACTTGACCTATGAAGAGAAGCCGGTACGAATCCTAGATCGAGAAGAGAAGGTTCTGAGAAATAAGACAATTCCCATGGTAAAGGTTTTATGGCGAAATCATAAAGTAGAAGAAGCCACTTGGGAATTAGAAAATGAAATGAGAAAGAACTACCCCGAATTGTTCTAATTTTCGAGGACGAAAATCTTTAAGGAGGGTAGATTGTAATACCTGATTTTCTTATGTCTGAACGATTCTATGTATAAATGTACATTGAACCGTAAAGGTATTTATGGAAAAAGCCCAGTTAAGGGTTTTTAATTATGTTTTGTGAGTTTTATGACTTTATAAGACTCAAAAATGGTTATGTATTTAAGAAAATGACCTTTTTAGGTAATATGGAGCAAAATCTTGAAATTTTGTAAAAAGTCAAAGTTTGACCAAAAACCGTCGCGGTTGACCAAAAGTCAACTGTTGACCATGGAAGTCAAAACTTGACAAAAAGGTCCCTAATTGACAAGAAAGTCGATGGTTGACCCGAAAAGTTTAAGAAATGACTTTATGTTTAGATATTGATCTGTATAAATTGCACCGGGTAAACCCGTGCCTTTTTGCAGATAAAAAGTTATGTTTAAGACATGAGAACCACCTTAGAAAATCAAGCACATTAAGTTGAAGCTTAGGGCAAAAGAGTTTGACGAACTAAGAAAAATTTCATACCGTCCAGTATTACACGGATGAATTTTGGACTGCAGTTCGGTAAACCAATACTGTGCATAAGTGAATCCAGTATTGAAAATACCTGTGGTAACTTAAATATGGACTGCTTATTAGCAAAAGAGCCAAACAAGCTTAGACTTTGGCTTACCTCATGTAACTTTTTGATTATTACATCATTAGTTGAATTAAGGAAAATGGAAGAAATGAGTTGTCTTCCACCACCCTTAATGGCCGGCCACATACCCCCTTCAATGTCCAATTTTCTGATTTTTTGAGGACCAAAGTGTGCAATTTGGAGAAGTTTCCAACCTCTATAAATAGGGGTGGCCTTTGTTCACAATTAAAGAGAAAACTTAGCCAAACTCTTGCATTTTTCCTTCACACAAATCCGGACTTAAGGGAGAAGAGAAAGGCAAGAAAAATTTGCAAAACTTAGAGTGTGTAGGGCTTAGAGTGGTCGGATTCAAGGTGGGAACCAAGCCAAAAAGTTGGGAAAAATTTTAGAACCCATTTCCCTAGCAAGGCCGGTTCTAGGGGGGGGAGGAACCAAGCTAGGAGGCAGCCGGATTTTGGTGTTAGAGGCAGCCAACTTTGTGTCTTTTGGTGGCTGAACTTTGGGTAGAAAGGCAGCAAGTTGACACTTGCTATTCACCAAAACAGCCGGTGATTTAGGAGGAGGAAGGAAGCCGAATCTTAGCTCCCCGAGCCTAACCGAGTAAGGTAAAATCCTAACCGATTCAAGTTTCATTTAAATTTCATATGGTGAAATTTAAATGTATTTAAGCTATGGTTTGTAAGGGTTTAAGCCCACTTTTAAATTCTGCTCTAGTTGGTAAATTATGTGCATGTGCTTGATTTGTTTAAGCCTAGGGTTTGGTGGTTCATTTTGTGCATATTGTGCTTGTTAAGTGTTTGATTGAATGCTTAGGGTTTTGTAGGATTATGATTTACGTTTAATTTGGCTTGCATGTTGAAAGTTGAACGTTAGAAACGTTATGCATGTCTGATTTAGGCTCCCGATGAGTTCGGTTGAGGTAGGGTGGACGTTTTAGGACGAACACGAAATTTTAAACCGAAAACTGTCAACTCGGGTGGAAACTGACCAGTTTCGGGAAAAATAGTTTTTGAGGCCCTTAGAGGCCGAATCAGGGGAAACTCAAAACATGAAAGTTTTTAAGTAGAGTTTTTCCTAGAGGACAACGCGGACCGTTTTGTAAAATGAGGCTCCAATGGCCTTGGTTTTTACCAAAACCCGTGCCTTAGTGCCCAGGACCCGTGCCTTATGTGCCCAGGACCCGTGTACGGCCGGGACTTGTTCCACTGGATTTTTGACCACGAAAACGTCCGAACTGGGTTTTGCCCAAAACACGAAAGTTGTAGAACTTTTCGATGTCTAAAACTTTCGTGAAGACAAGTTTTTCAGAATCAGTCTTGATTTTAAGATGAAAATGGATTTCGGAAAACTGTACAGGGATTATGGAAAACTCTGTACAGGATTTTTAAATTGACACAGAAAAAGTGTAATTTCACAATTCACTGTAAATTGACATTGTGAAACTGTTCCAAAGGCAGTTTCTAATAGTCAATAATTTTATAAATCTCAGTTTAAGATTTTCATTTAAAGTTTAACAAAAAGGATTTTAAACCAAAGATAGGGATTTCTGTTCTAAAAATGAGATTTTACAATCAAAGTTACCAAGTGACCGATTAGGATAACGTAAAAATAAGTAAGGGCTTATAACTAAGGTTATGAAAGAATGTTGGTTGTCTACCAACAGTTCTAACCCTTACTTTTATTTATCTCAGAACGTTTTACGCGGAAGTGTCCGGCGGAAATTGACTCCACTTTGGACACAGCTTTTACAGTCAAAGTAAGTACAACTCCGCCTGCAGCATAGGCTTATTATGAATACTTGTATAAGTATGTTTGCTATTTGTGAGTGTTACACGCTATATGATAAGTGCTATAGATATCCTA
>CM046372.1:675749-690876 GCA_025413025.1 Ficus hispida | reverse complement strand
GAAAAGTGAATGGTTATGGATTTTAATAAAGTTAAGATATGTTAAGTGAATTGATTAAGCAAGAATTGGAGGCCAAATGCTATCACCATAGTCGGCCACCTCACGAGGACTAAAGTGCAAATGTTTTTGCATTTAAGGGCCCAAGTGCAAATTTTGGGAAAATTGTGGTTCGATAGATAAATTTGTAAAATTTATGGAACTATGGATTTTTCTAGTTAGATTTCCTAGTTCAATTTAGCTTATGATTATTTTTTAAAATTTGGTTAACCTAGTTGGAAACCAAGGAATCAAGTTAAGTTTGATTGGTTAAAAATTGACCAATCATTTGCTTACATTTGTGCACAATGGGACCGGTCACTTTAAGGGTTAATGAGCAAATTTTACTCTTAAGGACCAATAGGCAAAGATATAAAAATTTGAAGTTCATTAGAAATTGATACTTCACAATTTTAGCTTTGCCTAATAAGCAAAGTAGTTTTGCTTACTAAGTTATGTTACATCTTGCAAACTTTCACATGTTAGCAAAATTGGTTGCCACCTTATAGGAATTTCAAGAAAAATTATGACAGATTTTTCTTACTAAGCATTTAAATTCAACTAAGTCAATGATTGGTTACAAATTTAGTTACCATAGTTATATGAAAACCAAGGAAGTAAACTAGGATTTGTTAACTTAATTGGTTAAGAATAGATCACAAGCTAACACCTATCACTTTGACTCATCATCCTGGGGCCACCACATGGTTCCAAAAGGTAAATATGTTACTTTGGGAATTATATGCAGCTTAGAATTAAGAAATTTCTGAAAGTTTTTGAGAGATGACAAGTGTAGTTTATAGCTTTGGTGAGCAAGCTTATAGCCTTGCTTGCTTGACTTGATAAAATTAAGTTTGTGTTGCCACCTCATGGACGGCCATCACAAGGAAAAGACACCTCATGTGTCTAGCTTTGATGAGCCAACCTTTAGCCTTGATTAATTGGCCATCTAGATCCTCTTAACCGGCCACCTCATGGGACTTGGAAGCAAATATGCTGTCTATGGGAGCTAATAAGCAATTTTAGTTTTAAAGGAAATTCTAAATGAATTTTCTTTCTCTCACTATAAATAGGTGGTGGTATGAGCAATTATAAGTTTTTGGACAATAAAACCTTAGATTGGTAGCTCATTCTCTGGCCTTTCTCTTCTTTAGGAGCCGACCAAAAATATGAAGGAAAGCTGAAAACAGATTTGGTTTTGTTAGTATTGGTCTAGTGAAAAAGAAAACCACCAAAACCTTAAGCTAGAATTATCTTGTGAAGCTTGAGGTAAATCCCTTTAACCTCTAGTTTTCATTCACGTTTTTTGCTAAAAGGATTAAGGTTGTATGTTTTGTATAAGTATGAGTTATGATAAAGATTCATACATATTTTATATGTATTTATAGCATTCGGTTCGATATGCTAGTTTCGAATTAGGATTTTATGCAAGTTTAAGATTTTTGTTTTAAAAAAAGTTATATGAGTAAGAACTGGAAGTATGATATGAAATGGTTAGGTAACGCCTGCATGCTTATAATAGGCTCACGGGGTATCCGTTTGAGGTAGTGTGCACGTTAGATTACCTAAAAACCAAACCGAATGAAAACTGCCAGTTTCGGAGTAAACTGGACAGTATTTTGGAAAGTGAATTTTGAGGCCCTTAGAGGCCGAATCTTGAAAAGATCAACACTACAAAGTTGTAGAGGAGGAAAAATCTTAGGGGCCAACGTGGACTGTTTTTGAAAATAAGGCCTCTAAGACCTTCGTTTTTATAAAAACCCGAGACCAAAATTAGAGTTAATGAAAATGGTCGAAGAATTTTCAAAGGCAGAAACAAGTATGTTAGGGTCAGATTTGGATTTTAAGTTTAAACAGAAGTTGTAGGAACCTTCAAGGTCTACAACTTTCATGAAGGAAATATTTTCAAATTCGAAACATATTTGTTATAAAAGGATCAAATTTAAAGACAGATTTCAAATACAGTTTGTTTTTAGAATTTTAGGATTTTAAAAGATAGTAAGATTTTAAAGGTTATGTTATGTTTTGATATCCTTGTATTAGGATAAGTTAATAACTAGGATATGTATGACACTATGATAGGATGATTCTTATCCTATGATTTTTCTATAAATACAGGAAAACAACTCGGTTAGGAGAAGTACTAAATTTGAGATTTAGTATCTGGTAAGTACAACTCCGTCTACAGCATATGCTTTCTGTTGTATACTTACCCAAGTATGATGAATGATTGCTATTAGTATGTGATGTAAATGTATGCTAGAATTGTTTGATGCTGGGTTATGATTAATTATGATAATATCAAGCTTATGATTATTTATGGTGATATCAAGCTTATGATTATGAGATTAACGCATGATGTTAAGATATGAGTATGATTTAAGTCTAGTGACATCACGAAGCATGTTCACTAACAAGTTCACGAAAAGCAAGTATGATGGCAAGCGAGCTTGCCGTGTCGTACCGACCCGCGTTAGGTCGGGTTGGACTGTGGTTTGAGTTGGAAATGGACTGGCCGCCCCAACCAAATCATAGTTGCGCGCCCGGTACGTACACTTATGTTATGGGGCCCATAAGCAAGATAAGTTAAGAATGAATAAGGTGGCATAATAAGAGCATAATCGGTTCATGCATATATTATGCAATGTTATGTAATGTTATGATAAATTAAGTACGATATGTATGTTGTGCTATGAGAAATTATGCTATGTTATAAGATTATAATGAATTAAGTATGATGTGTATGTTGTGTTATGAGAAATTATGCTATAAGATTATGATGATTTATGTTTTGAGTTGTATTGTCGCGGATAATTATGTTGTACTTGCTGAGCGAAAGCTCACGTCTTACGTCTATGCTGTAGGTAAGCTACCTACGGGCAGTTGTTGATAAAAGATGGCGAGCGTGGCAGGGCGAACTGTGAAATGTGGGATTAATAGCTGCTACGCGTTTTGTTTCTTTTTGTATGCATAGAATTTCGTATTCCTAATATCCTGATATTATTATATATTTCGTTTATCCGTACTAAAAAAAAAATTCCGCTATTTATGTTAAATAAATAAGAATGTATGTATATATGTATGGTAACGGCCTGTGCAAGGCGGGTCGTTACAGAGTTGGTATCAGAGCGGTTTCCTGCTATCCAATTTCACAGTATGCCTGCTATTGCCGCCATCATTGTAAGTGATTTTATTTTATTAAGTAAGTATTTACTATTTTATTATGTTATGATAGACCCGACGAGATGGATCCCGCGTATGTAAATGAGGATCGGCGTGCAGTGATGTCTTTCTACGAGTCGCATCCTATGATTTTTGATGGCACTAGACGGACGGTGTCATTAGTAGCATGGATATACGACATGGAATTGATTTTCCATCTTTGCCATATCGAGGAGCGATTACAGGTCTCATTAGCTAGTCGATGTCTTGCAGTAGACGTGCGACTTTGGTGGATGACGATCGGAGAGAGAGCTATGCCAAGTCGGACCTGGGTGCATTTTCGTGCGTTACTAGTTGCACGCTACGGACCGATACCAGATGAGGGGGCAGATGAGCCCTATTACGATCCTACGATGTACCGGGATACGCATCACGCCTGATATTTAAGTTTTTCAATGGTTTGGCACGCCTATCCGCAGGAGTCTATGAGTCATTACTGTCGGAGGTTCCAGGAGGAGTTATTGCCATATGTCCCCAGGACCTGACTAACCCGGTGACATTGGCATTGCAGATGTTTCGAGACGGACTGCCTCATCAGATCCGACAGTATATTCCTTTACCGATGCCGGGCACGACGGTCGGGAACATAATCGATGATATTTTAGAGGCAGAGGCTGTCATGCAGGCCATGCAGGTTGCTGAGGTTATGGGTGGTCCGCACGCACCAGTCAATGAGGCTGGGATGGGAGAGCCGCCTTTCGAGGCCGATCCAGCATTGCCCGAAGATCCGATTCCAGTTGGTCCGGTGCCGGAGGTGCCGCCCCAGGACGCCGAGGCTGATATGGCCGTAAATGAGCTCGATAACTTCCTAGTTGCCCTGGAAGATCAGCCATTGGATCCCTATCCCCCGATCATTGACATTTCTAGTGATGACGAGGAAGAAATTGAGCCAGCCCAGAATTTGCGCATGCGGGCTGGCTAGAGAATGACGATGATGTGTTTGATTATGGCGAGGACCCCGAGGAGATTTTGTTTCATGACGGAGCTGAGGAGTCAGATTCCGACACATCCTCGGTGGTTACGATCAAACACCTAGAATAGACTAATCGTGTATATGTATTTTGTGTAGTTTACGACTAATATGTACTAGCTTATCTTTTTGTATCTTTTTGACGATAGGCTTGTACTGTTATATGATGAGCAAGTATAGACACTTCCATCAGAAGTTTTAATTATGTATGTACAGTGATCGTGTCAGAATGTATTTACAAGATTGTAAATATGAAGTACTTTTTATAAGAATGTAACAAGCTAGTTCAAGTATGAAATGATTTGATATGTTTATGAAAAGTATGTTACAAGTTGTCACGTATAATGATACAGTAATAACGTTCTGAGGTAACGTAATATGTTATACTATGATAAGAAATGTATGAACGAAAGGATATTCCTAGTATGATAATATCTTTTCTTATGATTTGATAGGAACTAGAAAATGGTTCGTACACGACGAACGGTACCTGCAAATCCGCTAGAACCGGATTTTGCAACCGTTGTAGAAAATTTGCAACGACAGCTGCTGGAACAGCAGTGAGAAACGAATAGATTGCGGGAGCAATTAGCTCATGTGAACCAGAGACCTCGAGCTGAGGAAGTTCCTCTACAACAAGATAGAGTACCTCCGGAACCAGAACTTCAACCAGAGGTACAGCCGGAAAATCCACGGAATTTTGGAGTTCCGTTAGTACCTGCAGGAGTTCCAGTAAACATGCAGCCAGTACGGGAGGATTTACTGTACGAAAGATTCAGGCGAATGAAGGCGCCTGAATTCGAAGGATTGATGGACCCGATAGCTGCGGATAATTGGTTGATTGATATCCAAGTTATCTTGGACTTCATGAGGTTATCGGAACAAGAAAAGGTTCTTTGTGCTTCTTTCGCCCTTAAGAAGGACGCTAGACACTGGTGGAGGACTGTCCAAATGCGTCGTGATGTCACCACAATAGGCTGGCAAGATTTTGTGACGAAGTTCCACACCACGTACTACAACAGGGAAATCCTGGCAGCTCAGCAGGATGAGTTCGCCATTCTGAAACAAGGGTCAATGACAGTATTGGAGGCTGTCAAGAAATTTGAACAATTAGCCCGCTTGTGTCCAGAGTTGGTTCCCAATGAAACGGAAAAGGTGAGAAGGATGATGAAGATGTTCCGTACTGATATTGCCAAGCAGGTTAGTGCTGGCAGTAGTCCACCTACCCTGGTATCCGACTGTGCGAGTCGGGCAATGAGAGTCGAATATTGGATAAACCAGGACAAGGAAGCAATGGCTCAAATTTTTAAGGCGAGAAAGGAGGAGAAAACTGTAGTAAAGCCGACGCAGCCCCGTCAAGGCCTGGAGTTGAGTCAGAAAGGCCCGATAAGTAGCCCGGCCCAAGGTTCCAAACATTTTGGAAGAAACAAGAGAAAAGGGAATTTCTCTGGTCAGGGTCAACAAAGGAATTACCCTCAAAAGAAGAACAATAGAGGAAATGAGGGTAATAGCACTGATTCCTCATGTGTACTAGGTGTGGAAGGAAACACCCAGGAGTTTGTAGAATTGGGTCAAATGCCTTCTTCCTGTGTGGTAAGGAAGGGCATTATGCGAAGAACTGCCATCTGAATAACCGAGGCCAATATCCTCCGTACCCAAGTCAGAACACTAATAGACAGCTACATGCAGTCCAAGCTAAGCTTGAAGGACCCTCAATCACTCAGGGCAGATTACAGGCCCCTGAATCTCAAGCCAGGATCTATGCCTACACCAGGGGTGATGCTGAAGCTGGGACTTCACATGTGGTGATAGGTCAGATTTCTATCGCCACTTATGGTGCTGTTGCCTTATTTGATTCTGGTGCTACTCACTCATTTGTATCCTTGGAGTTCGCCCAGAAGTTAGGAAAAGGTGTGGATAGTTTAGAACAACCCGTTAAAACCTCTTTGCCATCCGGAGAGATTTTGTGGTCCAATTTTTGGATACGAAATACTTCCGTGACTATCTGTGGCAGAGAATTGTTTGTAGATCTCATCGTGATCAAGCTTCAGGATTTCGATGTGATCTTAGGAATGGACTTCTTAGGCAAATACAACACCAAGATCGACTGTCGAAAGCGTTGTGTAACGTTCAAACCATACGAAAAGGAGGAGTTTAATTTCTACGGACAATCTCGGAGTTCAGCAACCAAACTGGTTTCAGCAATGAAGGCTTGGAAGATGTTGGCTAATGGCTGCCAAGGATATTTAGCTAACATGATGGATAAGGATTGTGAAGTGGAGTTGATGCCGGAAGATGTCCCCATTATAAAAGAATATGTGGATATCTTTCCGAAGGATTTACCCGGACTTCAACCAGAACGCGAGATTTTGTTCGAAATCGAATTAGTACCTGGAGTTGCACCGATCTCCAAAGCGCCTTACCGTATGGCACCAGCTGAGCTTAGGGAATTGCAAGTGCAGTTACAAGAACTACTTGACAAAGGATTCATCCGACAGAGTTACTCTCCATGGGGAGCACCGGTGCTGTTCGTAAAGAAGAAGGATGGATCATTACGTATGTGTATCGACTACCGTGAGTTGAATAAGATTACGATCAAGAACAAGTATCCCCTTCCGAGGATTGACGATCTCTTCGATCAACTCAGAGGAGCGGTAGTATTTTCGAAGGTCGATCTGCGTTCAGGCTATCATCAGCTCAGGATCAAGGAGGCAGATATCTCCAAGACGGCCTTTCGAACACGTTACGGGCACTATGAGTTTTTGGTTATGCCATTTGGATTAACCAATGCCCCGGCAGCATTTATGGACCTTATGAATCGAGTATTCAAGGAATACCTGGATAAGTTCGTCATTGTTTTTATCGACGATATTCTGATCTACTCAAGGTCCAAAGAGGAACATGAACATCACCTTAGATTGGTGATGGAGACGTTGAAGAAGAATCAGCTGTATGCCAATTTCACAAAATGTGAATTTTAGTTGGAAAAAGTTCATTTCTTGGGTCATGTGGTATCGAAGGAATTAATTTCAGTAGACCCTACTAAGGTGGAGGCGGTTAGTGCATGGCCAGCACCCAAAAATGTTACGGAAATAAGAAGTTTCCTTGGATTAGCTGGCTATTACCGACGATTCGTCGAGGGATTTTCCAAGATCGCTACACCCCTCACCGCTCTTACCAGGAAAGGAAAAACGTTTGAATGGACTCAGAAGTGTGAGGAGAATTTCCAAGAGCTCAAGAAGAGGCTGACGAGTGCGCCTGTGTTGATAATTCCTGATGTAGATGCAGGAAATTTTGTGATCTATAGTGACGCTTCTAAAAATGGATTAGGAGCTGTCTTGATGCAGAATGGCAAGGTAGTGGCCTATGCATCCCGACAGTTAAAGATTCACGAAATGAATTATCCCACGCACGATTTAGAGCTCGCGGCAGTAGTTTTCGCACTTAAAATTTGGAGACACTATTTATATGGGAATAAGTGTGAAATCTACACTGATCACCAGAGCCTTAAATATATCTTTACTCAGAAAGAGCTCAATATGAGACAACGTAGATGGCTGGAACTTGTAAAGGATTATGACTGTGAGATCCTTTACCATACTGGAAAGGCGAATAGCGTAGCAGATGCCTTAAGCAGGAAATCCATAGGCATGCTGATGTCTATTGGAATGTTTCTTAAGCCACTACAAAAGGAGATTTCTGAGTTTAATTTGGAGATGATAATGGGGAAATTATCTTCTCTAACCATTCAGTCTAATTTGATGGAATCCGTTAAGTCTCACCAAGAAAAGGATTCCTTTTTTATGAAAACTCAGCTTTTTGGCGATAAAAGCAATGAGTTTAGAACTGCTGCAGATGGCGTCATCTACTTCAAGGAGAGGATTTGTGTTCCCAACTTCGAAGTCTTGAAAGATCAGATCTTGTTGGACGCCCATATGACGCCATACTCAGTACATCCAGGAGCTTCCAAGATGTACAAAGACCTCCGAGAGAGTTTTTGGTGGCCCAATATGAAGAATGAGGTAGCAGAATGTAACGACCCGCCTAGCACAGGCCGTTACCGTACATACATACATAACTACATACTTAACGTACACAGCAGAAATATTTTTTTTTTTTTTATACGGGGTGTATGAACAATAACGATATATAAATAGCGAATGTATGAACAAAACAAAAAGCGATAATCGAACACCGGATAATATATAATGTACATAAGAGACAAAACACGTAGCGGCAGAATATCCCACTCACTTCACAGTTCACCCTGCCCCGCTCGCCATCTCGTATCAAAATTTGCTGACAGGTTGCTTACCTACAGCATAGACGTAAGACGTGAGTTTTCGCTCAGCAAGTACAACATAATTATCCGCAACAAATAACAATACAAAACATAACTCAAATCTAACATAACACATTCTACCCTATTCATGCATGAGCCAATTATGCTTGATTATGCTTGCTTGGTATTTCATAGCTTATCATACTTATCGTACCTAACATGCTTATCTTGCTTATCATGTTTATCATGCTTATGGGCCCCATAAGTGTACGTACCGGGCGCGCAACTATGGAGTGGTTGGGGCGGCCAGTCCATTTCCAACTCAATCCATAGTCCAACCCGACCTACGAGCGGGTCGGTACGACACAGGCAACTTGCTTGCCTTCATACTTATCTTTCATAATTTCTTAATCATTCTTATTTAGAGTTAGTGAACATGCTTCGTGATGTCACATATTCATAAAACATAATCTTATCATGTTTCATATCATAAATTCATCATACATCTTAATCATATCATAACATTTCATCATGGCATATTCATAACATATAACATTTCCTAAGCATATCACATCAACTACCATAGCATTTATCACTCATACTTAGGCAAGTATTCAACTAAAGCCTATGCTGTAGGCAGAGTTGTACTTACCTCGAATTCTAATTCCGATGCTACGCCGCTCCTGAACAGGTTGCAATAACAGATTATCACCTGTTATTACAAAGGACATAGCGTCAGGATTCTGAAATCCTAACTTTTTAAACTGTTGGTTATCTCAACCAACATTCATTTTATCTGAGTTATATGCCCCCATATGATTAACTTGAAAACATAAGGAACGGGTTACTATAAATAACCCTATAGGTAACCCTCGAGACAAGGGTCCTATTTCATAGTCTTAGTTCCTTATTGGGGTTACGTTGGATAACCCTTGGGCTTCGGGCCCAAACCAATAACTCGGTATCTTTTTCCGGTTATTGCTCATCGAAACTTAGTTTAGAAACCGCTTTTGAAAACTTAGAGTTTTCTTTAAAATCCTTATGAGTGGGTTCATTGTAAAAATCTTTAAAAATCAAAACTGTCTTTGGGACAGCTTTTTACTGTAATTTTGTTAACATATGTACAGGAATGCCTAATCCTAACACTGTTTTTAGAGACCCTGAGCAGTAACCTACCGATCACTGCACAGTTTTTGAAATACATTTTTGTTTGAAAAACTGAGCTCGAATTTGAAAAAGTTTCCTTCATCAAAGTTTTAGATCTTAAAAGTTCTAAAACTTTCATGTTTTGATCAAAATCGATTTCGGACTTTAACCCACTCGTTTTCCCTTTTTAAATTCACCTGGCCGTGCATGAAGTCTGGGCACGGTCAGGCTCGGATTTCTATGAAAACGAAGGCCGTTGGAGCCTTATTTTTAAAAACTGTCTACGTTGTCTTATAGGAAAAACTGTTCTCAACAACTTTCATGTTTTACGTTTTTCGAAAATCGGCCTCTAAGGGCCTCAAAATTTGCTTTCCAGAAAACAGGGTAACTTGAACCCGAATGGCCAGTTTTCTATCTCCTAATCGTTTTCGGTCCTAAAACGAGCACACTACCTCAACCGAACTCAGCGGGAGCCTAAGTCAGTCATACAGCGCCTTTCTAACGTCAATTTCTTTTTAAACACAAATTAAAACTCATCCATGCAACCCATTATTCTTTCCCCCAAATAATGAAGGTTGCAGAAAATTCAATCTTGCACAATTACACCAAATCTACCATTTAACCTAATCATGCATTCTAACTCCTATCTTAACTTATTAGGGGCATATAATCTTGAAAATCAGCTAGCATACAATCCACATACATCAAGCAAGCATACTTAAATCATACCATATTTAAAATCAGCAACCACCCTTAATCTACAAATCAAGCACATAACCTAAACTAGGGCCGAAAAAATAACTTAGAGCTTATGCTCTTACAACCAACAACTTGAAATACAAAATAACTTTCAAATTGAACCAAATTGAAAGCTGAAAGCTGTGGAAGATTTTACCTTAATGAACCCTAAAGTTGGTTAGGGTTTGGTCCAAAGTTTCTTCCCCCTTGGCTCCTAGACACAACCGGCCTTTCCCTAAGCTCACCCAGAAATTTTTCTGGCCCTTGGCTGCTGCACCACACAGATTCCAGCCACTAATTCCAGCACTCCCTAAGGCCTTCCAACAATTTTTCTCACCCTTTTTCCAGCACACACACACACGGCCAGCTTGCCAAACAAGAGCTCCAAAATTTCCAGCACTTTTTTCCTTCCTCCTAGCTGAAAACCGAATTCACCCTAGTGGATTCTCTCATGGATTTCTGCTTTTGTTCTTGTTTCTTTCTTGGCTGCTAAGGGTCGGTTTTGGGCAGAGAAAAATGGGCAGAGTATGGCTGAGTTTTCTGATTTTTTTGAATAGAATGGCCACCTATTTATAGAGGTTTTGGAGCTTTGTTCAATTGCAAGTTTAGTCCCTCAAAAACTAACATTTTACACAAAAAGGGGGGTGAGGTGGCCGGCCAACTCATGGTCTAGAACCAACCAATTACTTTCCAATTTTAGCTTAAATTCAAATGATGTCATAAATAATGGATAAGGTGATGTCATTCTCCCTTAAGGCTTGTTTGGCTTTAAACCTTGATAAGCAATCCATTTTTAGCCAAACAGTCATTGCTAATACTGTGTTACTTAATACACAGTATCATAAATTAAATTTCATTCCAAAATTTATCTGTCATAAAATGGATGGTACGAAAAACTTTTCTTTCCGCTTCAAGTCCTTTGGCCCTTAATAATCTATTTAATGTGCTTGATTTTTCTATGGCGGTTTTAGATTTAATTCTAACTATTTTATCCGTAAAAATGGTTTTTCTCAGTATATAACCTATACTGCTTAACATACTTAAGTTCGGTCACATAGTTGACCTTTTTAGTCAATCTTTGACTTCTCAGGTCAACTTTGACTTCATGGTCAACTTTGACTTTTTCGGTCAAACGTTGACTTTCAATAAAATCATAGAATTTTCTATCTTTTGGACACAAAAGATCATGGGCTTGACTAAGCGATCGTATTTGAGTCTTACGAAACCATAAGAACTCATGAATTTAATAAAAAAAACCTGAGCCGGGATTTTTTTTCATAGATACCATTACGGTACAATTTAAATTTCTATACAAGAAATATTAACGATGAAAATTCTAGATCTTACAATCTACCCTCCTTAAAAATTTTCGTCCTCGAAAATTAGAACAAACCAGGGTAGTTCTTTCTCATATCATCTTTCAACTCCCACGTTGCCTCCTCAACCTTATGGTTTCGCCACAACACTTTAACCATGGGAATGGTTTTATTCCTTAAGACCTTCTCTTCCCGATCCAGAATTCGAACTGGCTTCTCCTCGTAAGTTAAGTCCGTTTGAACCTCTACTGGTTCCTGACTAAGTACATGGGAAGGGTCCGGTATATACTTCTTTAGCATCGAAACATGAAAAACATTATGCATCGAAGCTAATTCTGGCGGTAGGGCAAGCTTATAGGCTACTTTTCTAATCCTTTCAAGGATCTCAAACGGTCCCGTATATCTTGGGCTAAGCTTCCCTTTCTTTCCAAACCGCATTACTCCCTTCATAGGAGCAACCTTGATGAAAAGCAGCATCACCCACTTGAAATTCTAAGGCCTTCTACGTTTATCGGCATAGCTTTTCTGTCTGCTAAAAGCTATGTCGAGCCTTTGTTTGATCTTCTTGATATCTTCGGAGGTCTTTCTGATGAAGTCTGTGGTTTGCAGCTGTTTCTGACCAACTTCCTGCCAATGGATAGGAGATCGACATTTCCTTCCATACAATGCTTCGAATGGAGCCATACCGATCGAAGCATGATAGCTGTTGTTATAGGAGAATTCGATCAAAGGCAGCTTCTGGTCCCAATTGCCCTTGAAATCTAGTACACATGACCTCAGCATGTCCTCCAGTGTCTGGATAGTTCGCTCTGACTGACCATCCGTTTGGGGATGAAATGCCGTACTGAACTTCAATTTCGTTCCCAAAGCGTTGTGAACACTGCTCCAAAATCGAGAGGTGAATCGTCCATCACGATCTGAAATGATCGACTTTGGAACTCCATGAAATCTGACGATCTGAAAAACGAAGATCTCAGCTAATTTCTCCACTGAAAAGGTGGCCTTAATGGCAATAAAGTGGGCTGATTTGGTTAACCTATCCACGATAACCCAAATCATGTCATTCCCACTTGACGTCCTGGGTAATCCTACTATGAAATCCATAGTAATCTGTTCCCATTTCCGTTCAGGAAGCTCTATCTTCTGCAGTTCTCCACCAGGATGTCGGTGCTCAGCCTTAACTTTCTGACAAGTTAGGCATTTCGACACGAATTCAGCTATCTCATTTTTCATACTGGGCCACCAATAATTCTCGCGGAGGTCTTTGTACATCTTGGAAGCTCCTGGATGTACTGAGTACGGCGTCATATGTGCTTCGGACAAAATCTGATTCTTCAAGACCTCGAAGTTGGGAACACAAATCCTCTCCTTGAAGTAGATGACGCCATCTGTAGAGGTTTTGAACTCATCACTTTTCTACCAAAAAGTTGAGTTTTCAGCAAAAAGGAATCCTTTTCTTGGTGTGACTTGATGGATTCTACAAATCAGACTGAATAGTCAGAGAAGATAATTTCCCCGTTATCATTTCCAAGTTAAACTCAGAAATTTCCCTTTGTAGTGGCTTAGGAAACGCCTCGATAGCCATCAGCATGCCTATGGATTTCCTACTTAAGGCGTCTGCTACCTTGTTTGCCTTGCCAGGGTGGTAAAGGATTTCACAGTCATAGTCCTTTACGAGCTCCAGCCATCTACGCTGTCTCATGTTAGCTCTTTTTGAGTGAAAATGTACTTGAGGCTCTGATGATCAGTATAGATCGCACATTTGTTTCCGTACAAATAGTGCCTCCAAATCTTGAGTGCGAAAACTACTGCCGCAAGCTCCAAATCATGAGTAGGATAATTCCTTTCATGATCTTTCAGTTGACGGGATGCGTAGGCCACTACATTCCCGTTTTGCATCAGAACAGCTCCTAATCCGCTTTTTGATGCATCGCTGTAGATGACGAAATTCCCTGTCTCTACATCAGGAATTATTAGCACAGGTGCGCTGGTTAGCCTCCTCTTGAGCTCCTGGAAATTTTCCTCACATTTCTGAGTCCATTCAAAACTCTTCCCTTTTCTGGTAAGGGCGGTAAGAGGTGCAGCAATCTTGGAGAATCCTTCAACAAACCGTCGATAATATCCTGCTAGTCCAAGAAAGCTCCTTATCTCCGTCACATTCTTAGGTGCTGGCCACGTACTGACCGCTTCCACCTTTGCAGGGTCCACAGAAATCCCTTCCTTTAGTACTACATGGCCCAAGAAATGCACTTTTTCCAGCCAAAATTCACACTTTGTGAATTTGGCATATAGCTGATTCCTTCTCAACGTTTCCATCACCAATCCAAGGTGATGCTCATGCTCTTCATTGGACCTTGAGTAGATTAAAATATCATCAATAAAGACGATGACGAACTTGTCCAGGTATTCCTTGAATACTCGATTCATAAGGTCCATGAACGCGGCTGGGGCATTGGTTAGTCCAAATGGCATAACCAAAAACTCATAATGCCCATAACGAGTTCGAAAAGCTGTCTTGGAGATATCGGACTCCTTGATCTTCAGCTGGTGATAGCCTGAGCGCAGATCTACCTTTGAAACTACTACTGCTCCTCTGAGTTGATCGAACAGATCATCAATCCTCGGAAGAGGATACTTGTTCTTGATCATTATCTTATTTAGCTCCCGGTAATCAATGCACATACGCAAAGATCCATCTTTCTTCTTCACGAATAACACCGGGGCTCCCCATGGAGAGTAGCTTTGTCGAATAAATCCCTTGTTAAGCAGTTCCTGCAACTGCACTTGAAGTTCCCTAAGCTCGGCAGGTGCCATTCGGTAGGGCGCTTTTGATATCGGTGCGGTTCCAGGCAATAGCTCGATCTCAAACGATATTTCACGCTCCGGCGGAAGTCCTGGCAGTTCCTCCGGAAAGACATCCACATATTCCTTTATAATGGGAATATCTTCCGGTCTCAAATCTAACTCCCGATCTTTGTCCACCATGTAAGCTAAATATCCTTGACAACCATTAGCTAACATTCTCCAAGCCTTCATTGCCGAAATCAGTCTGGTGGCTGAGTGGTGAGTCTGTCCGTAGAAGGTAAATTCTTCCTCACCGTAGGGGTTGAACGTGACGCAACGTTTCCGACAGTCAATCCGGGCGTTGTACCTTCCTAAGAAATCCATCCCTAAGATCACATCGAAATCTTGGAGCTTGATTGCGATGAGATCTACAAACAATTCTCTATTACAGAGAATGACAGAAGCATCATGAATCCAGAAATTTGACCACAAAAATTCTCCGGATGGCAAAGAGGTTTTGAAAGGCTGATCTAAAACATCCACACCTCTTCCTAACTTCTGGATGAACTCCAGAGACACAAAAGAATGCGTAGCACCAGAATCAAATAGAGCAACAGCATCAAGAGTGGCGAT
>CM046372.1:644609-675649 GCA_025413025.1 Ficus hispida | reverse complement strand
AAAATTTAAACGCTCAAGGTGAATGAATCGTTATAGAAACGAACTAGGGAGATTCGCAAGAAGACCTGAAAACCCTAGCGAAGTTTCTTCTTCTACGTCTAGCCTTCCTCCATCTCCAAACGCTTTAGCAATTCCAAATCCATTTGCGATGGCTCAAAACGAGGAGGTCCAGCAAAAGACGTTGAACGACTACCTTCACCCTACGCGTACGGCCACACCATCGTGCATAATATTTCCACCTCATTTGCCGAATTTGGATTTCAAGCCGGGTATGATTCAACTTCTGCCGACATTTCACGGGTTAGAAAGCGAAATCCGTACGTACATGTTCGGGAGTTTGATGAGTGGTGGCCACTTTCCACAACCGAGCCGAAGCTGCAGATTCTGTGCGATTAAAATTTTTTCCATTCTCTCTGAAAGACAAAGCCAAAAGCTGGTTGTATTCTTTGCGACCTAGGTCTATTGGAACATGGGAAGAGATGACAACTGTATTCTTCAACAAGTATTTCCCACACCATAAGACTAATGGTCTTAAACGACAGATCTCGACCTTTACTCAGAAGGACAATGAAACTCTCTATCAAGTCTGGGAGCCGGTTTAAAGATTTGTTGAATCAATGTCCCCACCATGGTTACGAGAGTTGGCGCCTCGTCAGCTATTTCTACGAAGGACTCACAATTCGAGAGCGTCAATTTATGGAGATGATGTGCAATGGTGAGTTTCTCCAGAAGGATCCCGAAGAGGCTTTCGAGTATCTCAACGAGCTAGCCGAGAAAGCCCACACATGGACTGGACCAAGTGCTACTGACAGCACTAGTCGTTCTCGACCTGCTGGAGTCTACCAACTAAGGGAAGAGGATAACCTCAAGGCCCAAATTGAGTTTTTGACACGACAGATTGAGACCCTCAAAACCAAGGAAGGTAAAGGAATCCACATGGTCGCAAGGGCAGAGTCACAAGAACCATGCTTCGTTTGTGGAGGATTGGAACATTTGGCTAAGGATTGCCTTGTTTATAGTGAAATGAGAGGGAGTTACGAAGAGCAATGTAATGCCTTAGGGGCATACAACAAGCCTTTCTCTAACACGTACAATCCTGGCTGAGGAATCATCCAAACTTCAGCTGGAGAGATTCCAATCAAACACAACCACCAAAGGCGAATTCTGCACCTCAATATCCTGCACAACCGCCGAGGAGTTCTCTCGAGAATACCTTGCAATCTTTCATGGAGGCACAGACTAGGATGAACCAAAAGTTCGAATCATTTTTCACGCAAATGGTGGAAGAAAGTAAAGAGATGAAGAGCCAAATCACAAGGCTGACTGGTGCCCTGACTGTTCAAGAACGAGGCAAGTTTCCTTCGCAAGCTCAATCCAATCTCACGGGGCAACACATGGCACAAACCTCCAACTCTGCAGGTCAAAACATCAAGGAGGTCAATGCCATCACCACTCGTAGTGGCAAGATTTCAAATGAACCATCAAGAACTACTGTCACTTCAAGTAGTCAAGAAGTCGTCCCCAAGATAGCTGAGTCAATTGAACTTCCAGTAAAAGTGCCTTTCCCCCAAGCTCTGCGATCTGCTAAGAAAGTTCTGGATAGTCAAAGTGAGATCCTAGAGCATTTGACTCAAGTGAAGATTAATCTTCCTTTGCTTCATGTGATCAAGCAAGTACCGGCTTATGCCAAAGTCATTAAGGATCTATGCACCGCCAAAAGGAAGCACCACGTTAAGAAGACCGCCTTCTTGACGGAACAAGTGAGTGCGGTGATCAAGCAGAAGGCGCCGCCTAAGTACAAAGATCCTGGTTGTCCCACCATCTCGTGCCAAATTGGGACTCAGGAATTCGGCCAAGCTTTGCTCGACCTTGGAGCGAGCGTCAATCTCATGCCTTACTCCATCTACTCGCAACTTGGTCTTGGAGAGATTAAGCCCACATCTGTGGTTTTGCAACTGGCCGATCGTTCGATCAAGAAGCCTCGGGGTATATTGAGGATGTTCTGGTTCAAGTTGAGAAGTTTTATTACCCCGTTGATTTCCTTGTCCTAGATACTCAATCTGTGGTAAGCATGGAATCCAAAATTCCCATCATCCTCGGTAGACCTTCCTTGCTACTGCCAATGCTTTGATTAACTGTAGGAATGGTCTCATGAAGATATCTTTCGGGAACATGACCTTGGAGTAAATGTTTTCCATATTGCGAAGCAGCCACATGATGATGACGAGTGTCACCAAACATTTCTGATCGACACACTCGTCTCGGAGGAGGTTCGACTGTACAGTGATTCAATAATCTTGATGAACTCCTCCACAATTCTGACTCTGAAAGTTCCGGTCCTTGTGAGTTGGCCAACAACGCTACCAACTATAAAGACGCACAAGGCATAGGAACCAAGTTTTGGCAACCGCGTTTTGAAGAGCTTCCTCGAGAAAAAGAAAAGCCAAAACCATCCACTGAAGAGATCCCAACACTTAAGCTGGCTCAATGCCTGAGGATCTGAAACATGTCTTCCTGGGAGCTGGTGATACCTTTCCTGTTATCGTTTCATCTAAACTTGACGCATTACAAGAACAGCGGTTAGTCGACATGCTGCGAAAGCACAAAGCTGCGTTAGGTTGGACGATTGCTGACATTAAGGGTATTAGCCCCTTAATTTGCTCCCATCACATCAATTTGGAAGACGGGGCTGTTCCACGAAGGGATCCCCAAAGGAGACTAAACCCAACGATGAAAGAAGTTGTGAAGAATGAGGTCTTGAAGCTTCTGGATGCAGGTATCATCTATCCGGTTGCCGATAGCAAGTGGGTTAGTCCAACTCAGGTAGTGCCCAAGAAATCGGGGGTGACAGTGGTAGAGAACGAGAAAGGGGCTCTTGTCCCCACAAGGACAGTTACGGGTTGGCGCATGTGCATTGACTACCGAAAGCTGAACGCTTCCACCCGCAAGGATCATTTTCCGCTTCCGTTCATCGACCAAATCCTAGAACGTGTGGCTGGTCATCCTTTCTACTGCTTTCTTGATGGCTACTCCGGATATTATCAGATCGAGATTGCATTGGAGGACCAAGACAAGACTACTTTTACCTGTCCTTTTGGTACTTATGCCTTCCGGCGTATGCCATTTGGACTGTGTAACGCACCAGCCACCTTTCAGAGGTGCATGACGAGCATTTTCAGCGACATGGTCGAGAAATGTATGGAAGTATTCATGGATGACTTGACCATCTTCGGCAATTCCTTTGACTTGTGCCTTCTCAACTTAGAAGCTGTTCTGACAAGATGTGAAGAAAAAGGACTCGTGCTTAACTGGGAGAAATGCCATTTCATGGTACCATCAGGCATAGTCTTGGGGCATGTTGTTTCTAAGAAAGGAATTGAGGTCGATCAGTCTAAGATTGAACTTATCTCTAAATTGCCCACTACCAAGTCAGTCAAAGAAGTTCGGTCATTTCTCGGGCATGCTGGTTTTTATAGGAGGTTCATACAGAATTTTTCTGCGATTTCTCGTCCATTATGTAATCTCCTAGCCAAAGATGCCATTTTTGAGTGGACGCAAGAGTGTGAGGATGCCTTCCGAACGCTTGTGGTGAAGTTGACTACTGCCCCCATTATTCAGTCACCGGATTGGAGCTTACCATTTGAGATTATGTGTGACGCAAGTAACCATGCTGTTGGGGCAGTCCTTGGTCAAAGAAGAGAGGGGAAGTCCTTTGTAGTGTATTACGCAAGCCGCACTCTGAATAGTGCTCAATTGAACTACTCAACCACTGAGAAAGAGTTGCTCGCTGTTGTGTTTGCACTTGACAAGTTCCGCGCATATCTGATTGGTTCACCCATCACCGTCTTCACAGATCATGCAGCTCTTAAGTATCTCCTTTCCAAAAAGGATGCCAAGGCGCGATTGATTAGGTGGATCCTCTTGCTGCAGGAATTTGACATCAAAATCAAGGACAAGAAAGGAGTCGAAAACGTTGTGGCGGACCATCTTTCTCGACTCGAATTTAGTGACCCCGCCGACGGTCCTGCCATCCGAGATGATTTTCCCGACGAACATCTATTCGCTGTCACCAAGCTACCCTGGTACGCTCACATCGTCAATTACTTGGTGACTGGGGAACTTCCTGCTGATTGGAGTGCTCAAGATAAGCGTAAATTCTTGGTCGAGGTACGTAATTTCTACTGGGATGACCCGTACCTTTACAAATACTGCCCCGACCAGATCATAAGGCGATGCATTCCTGACGATGAAATTCATAGTGTTTTACACTTTTGCCATAATGATGCATGTGGTGGTCACTTCTCCGTGAAGAAGACTACTGCAAAAATCTTACAGTGTGGTCTTTATTGGCCCACTTTGTTTAAAGACACTAATGAATTTTGTCGTTCTTGTTTAAGGTGCCAAAAGTTAGGTGCTTTGTCCCGTCGCCATATGATGCCTTTGAACCCAATTATTGTAATAGAGATATTTGATTGTTGGGGAATAGATTTTATGGGACCCTTTCCATCTTCTTTTGGTTACCTCTACATTCTCCTCGCTGTGGATTACGTTTCAAAATGGGTAGAAGCCGTGCCGTGTCGAACCAATGACAATGCGACAGTTGTGAAGTTCTTGAAAGAGAATGTGTTATCTAGGTTTGGTACACCCCGCGCTATCATCAGTGATCAAGGTACACATTTCTGCAATCGTTCTTTCGAGGCCCTGATGCGCAAATACGGTGTGATCCATAAAGTTTCAACCGCTTATCACCCCCAAACAAACGGTCAAGCTGAGCTGGCAAATCGAGAGATCAAGCATATCCTAGAAAAGACGGTAAACCCCGACCGCAAAGATTGGTCCATGCGCCTTTCCGACGCACTTTGGGCATATCGCACTGCTTACAAAACCACCCTTGGGATGTCTCCTTACAGGCTTATCTTTGGAAAAGCCTGTCATTTACCTGTAGAGCTTGAACATAAGGCTTATTGGGCTGTCAAAGCCCTTAACTTTGATCTCAGTGCTGCAGGTATACATCGCAAGCTCCAGTTGTCAGAAATTGAGGAGTTAAGAAATGATGCATATAATAACTCCAAGATCTACAAGGCTAGAATGAAGGTGGCTCATGACAAGCAAATTTTGAGGAAGAACTTCGAGCCAAATCAGAGGGTGCACCTTTATGACTCCCGTCTGCATCTCCACCCAGGTAAGTTAAGATCGCGGTGGACTGGTCCATTTGTGGTGAAACAAGTCTTTCCCAATGGTGCTGTTGAAGTCGAGGACACAAGCGATGGGAGAATTTTCAGAGTCAATGGTCAGAGACTGAAGCCCTACATTGAACGAGTAAGCCAGGCCGAAGAAATCATTCTTGAGGCCCCAGTTTATAAGTAGTTTGCTTCCAACTCTTTTTGTATCATATTTTTGTTTTGTTTGTCTCCTTTTATGTTTTGTGTGCTTTTATCTTCGGTTTGTTTTTATGTGCTTTTATATTTGTCTGTGTGTTTTGAAGAATCAGATCAGGTTGCTTATCTCTGTTCCTATCGTCATCAACCAGGTGTTCTCTTTCCCTGTCTTCTTCACATTTGAACATCTTTTTAGACATTGAGGACACTGTCTGATTTTTGGTTGGGGGTGGTGAGCATATTCATGCGTGAGTTTAATTTCGGTCATTTTAGAAATTGGATCAAAATTTTTACAAAGTTACCTAAGTGTGATTTCAAAATGTTCGGTTTGAGTCAGTTTTTGTTATCTCGACTATTAAGAAATGATTTCCAGAGTTCTTTTTGTGCACATGCTAAACCTTGTGGTAAGATGGTTGTTAATATATTTAGTTGAGAAAAATTCTTGAGTTTAAGTATTTTATTTTGGTGAGTTATGAGAGTTGAGAAAACAGCTTTTTGAACTTTTATTGATCTTTCGAATTGGTATAATCACTATTTGGAACACCACTACTTAACTTGTACTTTTGATAGAAGGATGATTCTTTGGTTAGATAGAATTAATATTTTGTAATAGAGCCTTACATCATTCATGTAGTTTGATCTCATATGGTGCTGCATAGCAGTCAAAAGAACTCCTTACTATATTTGTTCCATTAAGCATGATATCTCTTGTTTATATAAAAAAAAAAAAAAAAAAAGAAGAAGAAGAAGAAAAAAAAAAACAGAGAGTTGCTTGTATTTGATGGCTCTTTGTTTATGTAATTTTCTATTTTATCCAAATGAAATCCCAAAAGCTAGTTTATGATGTAAGTGGTGTAATGTTCCGAGTATTTGAGTCGCCTATCATTTGATCAATATTTGTTTATTAGCTTGTCCTTAAAATGCCTTCTCTCATTTGAGTGTTGAGTGATTTCTTTCCAACTCCATGAGTGAAAACCTCTGCACTAAAACATTTCTAACACCCGTGAGGTAATGGAGTTGAGACTTTTTCTTGATGAATTTTTCAATGCTATTTGTGTTATGGATTGTGGTAAGAAGGATACGGTTTGGTGCACACACACACAACTCTGGAGTAATGACTGAAGTAGTTTGATAGTACTTTCTGATTTCTTGCTGATATTTTGATTGAGTACTTGGATGATTTTGCAGGTTTTGATTTGAATTTTCAGCTTGACTTGAGTTCTCTTACACTTGAATTGCTAGGGACTAGCAATAAGCTGGTTGGGGGTTGCGATAAATGCACAAAAATACATTTTTGTTTATTTAATTTATTAGATAATTTACATTTTAAATAAAGATTTCCACAATATTAATTCATAATATTCTACTTTTAAAATATTTATTATTTATTTTAATTTATTTTATTTCTTTCCTCTTCCTCTTTCTTTTTCCTTTCTTTTCCTTTTTCCCTCCTTTCTTCTGCAGGCACAGCCCCAGCCCAGGGAGTGGCCCAAGCCCACGTACACCCAGCCTCAACTCTCCCTCCACGTGCGCTCAGCTGCTCCTCCACCCGCGCAGCAGCCCGCGATTCCAGGTCCGCGATTCCAGCCCAAGCCCGCGCGCGCCCAACTTCAGCTCGAGAATCTCGGCCCAAATCCTCAGCAAACTTCAGCCGAAAACCCAGGCCTGCGAGAATCGCGCCCAAGCTCTACCGCGCGCCCAGCTTCACCGCTCGCGCCCAACGCGCGCCCAGCTGCTCCACCGCGCGCGCCCAACGCCCAGCCAACACAGGCCCGCGATTCCAGCCCACGCGAATTTCGGGCCAAATTCTCAGCCAAGCCCGTGGCACAAAATCAAGGCCAGATCCTTGCATCCAGCTGGTTTACTGCGAATCTCCACGTAGTTAACCAGCCTGGTTAGCGGATTTGTTGGCCAAAAATCCGCCCCAGCATGTTGGACTCGAGCCTATATAATAAGGGCTCCTCAAGAGGACGAAAATATAGTTTTTCCATTAATTTTTAGCTGAGTTTTTAGTATTGTTTTATTTTTCATCTCATATTTTCTTGTTAGAACTTTGTGAGATGAATTGCAAACTAGGCTAGAGTTCTTTGGTGAGGCTAGAGATGATCCTAGATGTGTAGTGAATTTATTTGGGTTTTGATTCTCCAATGGTTTCTAAAGTTGATACATTAGAGTGAATAATTTCTCTTTTATCCTATTTCTTTCTCATTTCAATATATTTTATTGTCAGCTCTTATATAAATCTAGTCAAGCTCTTTTTATGTGAATTGTTGCATGATAAAATATATTGATAGCATTATTTTATAAGTAGTCTTTTACTGCAATATTGCTTATGGTATATTGTCGCTTTTGGATTTCTTATAAGATAATTTTTATTAGTTCTTCACATAAGAATTTTATTCACTTAAATAAATTTTAATCCATAAGTTTTTTCAAATCTTTATTTTTCCGATTGATTGTTTGGGATGTGAAACTTTCAATTGAGTTATTTTATGAATCAAAATCCAATTAGGTACATGAAACATATAGGGGATTCTCGATGCTTTACCACCTTTTAATTATTGAATTTTCTTCATTTCTAAATTACGGTGTTTTAAAAATTGTTTTAAAAAATCACAAAAATATTTCTTTTCCTTCTTTCTTTGATTACTTTTTCCTCTAACGCTTTTGTTCCGCTAATCTTTTCTTGTTTGTTTTTATCACCTTCTCGTGGGATCGACCGTCCTAATTGTGCTACAATCGACCGCTTGTTTTTGTACACATTTGGGCGTAATCAGGCAGCTTCTGATCCCAGTTTCCTTTGAAATCCAGCACACATGACCTTAGCATATCTTCCAGTGTCTGGATGGTTTGTTCTGATTGACCGTCAGTTTGGGGGTGAAATGCCGTACTAAACTTTAATTTTGACCCCATAGCATTGTGAACACTAGTCCAAAATCGAGAAGTAAAGCGTCCATAACGGTCCGAGATGATCGATTTTGGTACTCCATGAAATCTGACGATTTGGGATACGTAGATTTCAGTCAATTTCTCCACTGAGAAGGTGACTTTAATTGCAATAAAGTGGGCTGATTTGGTTAATCTATCCACAATAACCCAAATCGAGTCATTCCCACTTGAAGTTCTGGGTAGTCCTACTATGAAATCCATAGTAATTTGCTCCCATTTCCATTCAGGAAGCTCTATCTTCTGTAGTTCTCCGCCCGGATGTCGATGTTCAGCCTTAACTTTTTGACAAGTTAGGCATTTTGACACGTACTCTGCTACATCATTCTTCATGTTAGGCCACCAATAACTCTGTCGGAGGTCTTTATACATCTTGAAAGCTCCTGGATGTTCTGAATACGGCATCTTATGTGCCTCAGATAAGATCTGGTCCTTAAGAAACTCAAAGTCAGGAACACAAATCCTTCCTTTGAAATAAATAGCACCATCTTCAGAGACCTTAAACTCCTTGTTCTTTCCACTAAAGAGTTGTGCTTTCAACAAAGAGGAATCCTTTCCTTGATGCGACTTAATGGTCTCTAAGAGATTAGACTGGAGGAACAGAACCGACAATTTCCCCGTTATCAGTTCCAAATTGAACTCAGAAATCTCCTTTTGTAGTGGCTTAGGAAACATCCCAATAGACATCAGCATGCCTACGGATTTCCTGTTTAAGACATCCGCTACCCTGTTGGCCTTTCCAGGGTGGTAAAGGATCTCACAATCATAATCCTTTACAAGTTCCAGCCATCTACGTTGTCTCATGTTGAGCTCTTTCTGAGTAAAAAAATACTTGAGGCTCTGATGATCGGTGTAGATTTCACACTTGTTCCCATACAGATAGTGTCTCCAAATCTTAAGTGCGAAAACTACTGCCGTGAGCTCCAAATCGTGTGTGGGATAATTTCTTTCGTGAATCTTCAACTGTCGAGATGCGTAGGCAAATACCTTCCCATTTTGCATCAAGACGGCTCCTAATCCATTCTTAGAAGCATCACTGTAGATCACAAAATTTCCTGCATCTACATCAGGAATTATCAACACAGGTGCACTTGTCAACCTCCTCTTGAGCTCTTGGAAATTCTCCTCACATTTCTGAGTCCATTCGAATTTCTTTTCCTTGCGGGTAAGAGCGGTGAGGGGTGTAGCTATCTTGGAAAATCCCTCAACGAACCTTCGGTAGTAGCCAGCTAGTCCAAGGAAACTTCTTATTTCCATAACATTCTTAGGTGCTGGCCATGCACTAACCGCCTCTACCTTAGCAGGGTCCACTGAAATTCCTTCATTTGATACTACATGACCCAAAAAGTGGACTTTTTCTAGCCAAAATTCACATTTTGTGAATTTGGCGTATAGCTGGTTTCGTCTTAGCGTCTCCATCACCAACCTAAGGTGATGCTCGTGCTCCTCTTTGGACCTTGAGTATATCAAAATATCGTCAATAAAAACAATGACGAACTTATCCAGATACTCCTTGAATACTCGGTTCATAAGGTCCATGAACGCAGCAGGGGCATTGTTTAATCCAAATGGCATAACCAAAAACTCATAATGCCCATAACGTGTTCGAAAAGCCATCTTGGAGATGTCTGCCTCCTTGATCCTGAGCTGATGATAACCTGACCGTAGATCGACTTTCAAAAATACTATCGATCCCCTGAGTTGATCAAAAAGATCATCAATCCTTGGAAGGGGATACTTGTTCTTGATCGTGATCTTATTCAGCTCACGATAGTCGATACACATACGCAGTGATCCATCCTTCTTCTTCACTAATAATACTGGTGCTCCCCATGGAGAATAACTATGTCGGATGAATCCTTTATCAAGCAACTCTTGTAACTGCACTTGCAGTTCTCTAAGCTCAGCAGGTGCCATACGGTAAGGCGCTTTCGATATCGGTGCAGCTCCAGGTAGCAATTCGATTTCGAATGAAATTTCGATTTCTAGTGGAAGTCCTGGTAAATCTTTCGGAAAGATATCCACATATTCCTTTATGATGGGAACATCTTCCGGTGTCAACTCCACCTTACAATCCTTATCCACCATGTTAGCTAAATATCCTTGGCAGCCATTAGCTAACATTTTCCAAGCCTTCAATGCTGAAACCAGTTTAGTTGCAGAATTCCGAGATTGCCCATAGAAATTAAACTCCTCTTCTCCGTACGGGTTGAACGTTACACAGCATTTTCAGCAGTCGATCCTGGCGTTGTATTTGCCTAAGAAGTCCATTCCTAAGATCACATCAAAATCCTGAAGCTTGATCGCGATGAGATCTACAAACAGTTCTCTGCCACAGATCATCACGGAAGTATTTCGTATCCAAGAATTGGACCACAAAATCTCTCTGGATGGTAAAGAAGTTTTGAAGGGTTGGTCTAAACTATCCATACCTCTTCCTAACTTCTGGGCGAACTCCAAGGACACAAATGAATGAGTAGCACCAGAATCAAACAAGGCGATAGCATCGTAGGTGGCGATAGAAATCTGACCTGTCACCACATGTGAAGTTCCAGCTTCAGCATTACCTTGTGTGTAAGCATAGATCCGGGCTTGAGGTTCAGGAGCCTCTAATCTGCCTTGTGTTATTGAGGGTCCTTCAAGCCTAGCTTGGACTGCATGTAACTGACTGTTTGCGTTCCGGCTTGGGTACGGAGGGTTCTGGCCTTGATTATTCAGATGGTAGTTCTTTGCATAATGCCCCTCCTTGCTACACAGGAAGCAGGCATTTGACCCCATTCTGCACATTCCCGGGTGTTTTCTTCCACACCTTGCACACACCGGGTAGTCAGTGCTATTACCCTCATTTCCTCTATTGTTCTTCTTCTGAAGGTAATTCTTTTGTTGGCCCTGGCCAGAGAAATTTCCCTTTCTCTTGTTCCTCCCAAATTGTTTGGAACCTTGGGCCGGGCTACCAGCTTGTCCCTTCTGGTTCATCTCAAAATTTTGACGGGGCTGAATCTGCTTAACCACTGCTTTCTCCTCCCTTTTTGCTTTAAATATTTGAGCCCGTGCTTCCTTATCCTGGTTTATCCAGTATTCGGTTCTTATTGCCCGACTCACACAGTCGGATACCAGGGTAGGTGAGCTACTGCCTGCACTAACTTGCTTGGCAATATCCGTCCGGAACATCTTCATCATCCTTATAACCTTCTCCGTTTCATTCGGAACCAATTCTGGACATAATCGGGCTAACTGTTCAAACTTTTTGACAGCCTCCATTACTGTCATAGACCCCTGTTTCAAGCTGGCGAATTCATCTTGCTAAGCTGCCAGAATCTCTCTGTTGTAGTACATGGTGCGGAACTCCATCACGAAATCCTGCCAGCTCATGGTGGTAACATCGCGACGTATCTGAACAGTCATCCACCAATGTCTGGCGTACTTCTTATGGGCGAAGGAAGCACAGAGGACCTTCTCCTGTTCCGATAGCCTCATGAATTCCAAGATGACTTGGATATCAATTAGCCAATTATCGCGGCTATCGGGTCCATCTGTCCTTCGAATTCAGGCGCCTTCATTCGCCTGAATCTCTCGTATAGTAAATCCTCCCGTACAGGCAGATTCACTGGAACTCCAGCCGGTGCTAAAGGAATCCCGTAATTCCTTAAATCTTCTTGTTGCACCTCCGGTTGAACTTCTGGTACCGGGGGTACCTATTCTGTTGAAGAGGAACCTCCTCAGCTCGAGGTCTCTGGTTCAAATGAGCTAACTGCTCTCGCAATCTATTAGTTTCTTGCTGCTATTCCAGCAACTGTCGTTGCAAATTTGCAACAACAGTTGCGAGATCCGGCTCTGGCGGATTCACAGGCACTGCTTGACGTGTATGAACCATTTTCTAGCTCCTATCAAAATCATAAGAAAAGATATTATCATACCAGGAATATCCTTTCTTTCATATATTTCTCATCATAACGTAACATAATGCATCATATCATAACTTTATAGTCGTATCATAGCACATAACAACTCGTAATATGTTTTTCATAATCATATCATAATAGTTCATACTTGAACTGGCTTTTTGTGTTCTTACAAAAAGAACATTTTATTTACAATCTCGTAAATACATTTTGATACGATCGCTATACATACAGGGTCAAAATTTCTGATGGAAGTGTCTAACACTTTCCCATCATACATGGTACAAGCCTATCGTCTAAAAACATAAGCTAGTACATATTAATCCTAACATCAAAAATATATACACGGTGAGCCTAATCTATATGCTCAATCGTCACAACGGAGGAGCATCGGAGTCTGACTCATCAGCTCCGTCGTGAAACGGAATCTCCTCTGGATCCTCGTCAAAATCATCCTCTATCCAGCCTACAGGCTCAAACTGTGGCCCTGGCTCCAAGTCCTCCTCATCATCCTCGAACCAGTCCATATGCTCATGCTCTGGCTCGGGCTCAACGTCCTCATCCTCGTCGCTCGAGATATCTATAATCGGGGGATCTACCGGAGGATCCTCCGGGACGACTAAAACATCATCAGGACTGACATCATCACCGGCCACGTCAGCCTCGGTGTCCTGGGGCTGCCTCTCCTGTACTGGATCTGCTGGGACCTGATCCTCAGGAACAGCCGGACCAGCCTCAAAAATCGGCTCTCCATCCTCAGCATCATCGACTGGAGCCTGCTGATCACCCGCAACCCTAGCGGCCTACATAGCGTGCATCACAGCCTCAGCCTCTAAAATATTAGCTATCATATGCTCCACGGTAGTGCCAGGTATCGGCATGGGGACATACTGCCGGATCTGCTGGGGCAGTCCATCCCGAAACGTCGGAAGTGCAAATACCATCGAGTTAACCAAGTCCTGCGGGACATATGGCAATATCTCCTCCTGGAATCGCCGACAATAATGGCTCATGGGCTCCTGTGGGAAAGCATGCCAGACTACGGTAAAACTAAGGTATCGAGCATGATACGTCTCTCGATACATCGCCGGGTCACGATGGGGTACACTTGCCCCCTCATCCAGTATCGGTCCATATCATGCAACTAACAACGCACAGAAATGCGCCCAAGTACGACTCGGCATAGATCTCTCCCCAGTAGTCATCCACCACAGCCGTGCGTCTACTGCACGACATCGGCTGGCCAACGAAACCTGTAGTCGCTCCTCGATATGACAAAGACGGAAGATCTGCTCCATGTCGTAAAGCCATGCTGCTAACGACACCGTCCGTCTCGTGCCGTCGAAAATCATCGGGTGCGACTCATAGAACGACGTCACCGGTCGTCGATCCTCATCTACTAGTGCGGGATCCATAACGTCGAGTCTAACATAACATAATTACATAATCATTAATTACTCATAAATAAAATTACTTACAATGATGGCGGCGACGGCAGGCATACTGTGAATTGGGTAGCAGGGAACCGCTCTGATACTAACTCTGTAACGACCCGCTTAGCACAGACCGTTACTATACATACATACATACATACTTAATTAATGAGCGTAAGCAGCGAAATTTTTTTTTATACGGTGCGGAATAAATAAAACGCATAATAATATAAATGCTATTCGAATGAGGAATAATATACATAATAAGAACGAAACGCGTAGCGGCTATTAATCCCACATTTCCCAGCTTGACCTGCCACGCTCGCCATCTTGCATCATTAGTTACCCGTAGGTTGCTTACCTACAGCATAGACGTAAGACACGTGAGCTTTCGCTCAGCAAGTACAACATATACAACCGCAACAATAATCATCATAACCATACATATCATGGCATATCATGCTTATTACACTTAACTCATCGTACATAACATATCATTCTTAACTCATCATAACATACGTATCATGTTATAACATTGCATAATATATGCATGAACCAATTATGCTCTTATTATGCCATCTTATTCATTCTTAACTTATCTTACTTATGGGCCCCTTATCATGAGTGTACGTACCGGGCGCGCAACTATGATTTGGTTAGGGCGGCCAGTCCATTTCCAACTCAAACCACAGTCCAACCCGACCTAACGCGGGTCGGTACGACACAGGCAAGCTTGCTTGCCATCATACTTACTTTTCATGAACTCATACTTGTTCTTTTTAGTGAACATGCTTCATGATGTCACTATACATAAATCATGCTCATAACTTATCATCATACTATTAATCTCATAATCATGATCTTAACATAATCATATCATATACATAACCTCATTACATCATATGCATCAAACATACTTGGGCAAGTATACAACAAAAGCCTATGCTGTAGGCGGAGTTGTACTTACCTTGTTTACTATGTCCTGAGATGTGTTGATCCGGTTCAGAATACTCCAGCAGGCTATCTCCTGCTATATCAAAGGACATAGGGTAAGAATTATGTTCTTACAGAATGTTGGTAATCAAACCAACATTCATACTTAGTTGTGGTTATATGGCCCCCTTTCTAAAAAGAATGTCGGATACTCTCACAGTATCACGGATAACCCTATGGTTTAGGGTTGAGAACGTACTTAGATTGGTCACATAAAGTAACCTTGGCTAAACAGCCTTTCATAACAGTGTTAGGTTATTAAACCTAACCTTGAGCCTAAGCTTTCTTGAAAATTCATCCCATTGGGTTACTCTTGAGTAACCCTGGTTTTTAGGCCCAACTAGTTATTCTTATCATTCTATTGGGTTACGTTGGATAACCCTTGGGCTTTGGGCCCAAACCAATAACTCGGTACCTTCCCGGTTATTGCTCATTCAACTTGGTTTAAAAATCCTTTTTCTTTACTTTAGGAAACTTAGGGTTTAAATTCACTTTTCCTTAAAATCTTTATAAAACTTGAAACCTTATGAATGGATCTTTGTAAAAACCATTAAAAATAGAAACTGCCTTTGGAACAGTTTCTTATTGTGAATTAGTCAGTGGTTGTGCAGGAATGCCCTTTTCCTGCACTGTTTTAGAAAACCCTGTGCAGGAATTTCTTGTTCACTGCACAGTTTTAAAATCCAATTTTCTATTTAAAAATGAAAGCCGAATTTGAAAAAGTTTTATTCATAAGAGTTTTAAAGCTTGAAAAACCTTAAAACTTTTGTGTTTAACCTGAGACCCAAATCGGTCTCTAACCCACTCATTTTCTCTGTTGAACTCACCTGGCCGTGCATAGGGTCTGGGCACAGTCAGTCTCGAGTTTTCTTAAAAACGAAGGCCATTGGAGCCTTATTTTGAAAAAATGTCCGAGATTTCCTCTAGGAAAAATCCTACTCTACAACTTTTATGTTTTAAGTTTTCCTAAAATCAGCCTCTAAGGGCCTCAAAACTGGCTTTCCAGAAAACTGGCCAGCTTGAACCCGAATTGGCAGTTTTCCTTCCTTTATTGGTTTCTCGCCCTAATTCGTGCACACTACCTCAACCTACCATAGCGGGAGCCTAGGATCATCATGCAACGTTTTTCTATCATCCCAAATTAACTTACATGAAGCCCAAACACGTCCATGCAAGTCAATCAACAAATTACAGCACATAGGTTTAGGGTTTGCATTGTTTTTGGCTTTTCATCAAACCATTGGCATGCACATTCATTCTAGCACCCTAACATACTTTTTACAGCAAGCATAAACAGATTTGGGGGAACATATAACTCACTAAATATTCTATCATGCAACCCTATTAATCAACCAACATAAACATAATTAAAACTATTAATCAAACCATAGCTTAAAATCATAAATCAAACCACCCTTAACTAATCAAGCACATAACCCTAAGATCTAATCTAGGCTTGAAAATTAAATTGAGCTTATGCTCATTACACCAACTTGGAAATACACTTAAATCTTCAATTTAAAACTTGAATTGAAAGATTTAAGGTTCAAGAGAATTTTTACCTTACTTAATCCAAGAGTAGGTTTGATGGGCTCCAAAATTTTTTCTTCCTTTCTCCTTGGTACAGCCGGCCTTGCTCCTCCCAATGAGCACCAAAATTTTTCCAGCCACTAAGGGGTTGTTCCTACAATTCTCCGGCCACTCAACACAAAATCAGCTACCTTCTAATAGCTTTCCCTTTCACTTTCTCTTCTACCTTTGCTGCTGCCTCACAACCGGCCACCAAAGGCCAAGTGGTTTCCAAATTTTTTTCCAACTTCCTAGCTTGCTTCCTAGTGAAACCCGAACTCTCCTAAGACTATTTCCTTGAGTTTCCAAACTTTTTCTATATTCCTTGGCTGCTCTCAAGTTCGGTTTTTGTGAGGAGAAAATTGGGAAAAGTTTGGCTATGTTTTCCAATTTTTGTGAACAAAAATGTTCAAATGGCCACCTATTTATAGGTGAGGAAAACTTCTTCCATTTGCTCCAAAAACCCTCCAAAAATTTTAATTTTTGCACCAAGCCCTCTTAGTTGGCCGGCCACCTCATTGTCTAGATCATTCCATAATTTCCTTAATTATGGAAATGATGTCATAATTTAAAAGTTAAGTGATATCATCCATAAAGGCCTTGTTTGGCTTTTTCCTTAGTAAATAGTCCATTTTAATGCCAAACAGGTATTTTTAATACTGTGCTCTCTTATACACAGTACAATCTTCTGAACTACAGTCCAAAATTTATCTGTTTAAAAATCGACTGTACGAAAAATTATCTTTTCGCTTAAAACTCTTAGGCTCTTAATTACCTACTTAATGTGCTTGATTTTATTCTATGGTGGTTTTAAAAATATCATGATCCATTTTATCTGAAAAATAGTTTTTCGCAGTATACTCCCTATACTGCTCATCATACTTCATTATCGTCACATATTTGACTTTTCTAGTCAATCTTTGACCTATCGGGTCAACCTTGACTTCCTTGGTCAACATTGACCTTCGTTGACTTTCTTGGTCAAGCTTTGACCAACATAAAATCATAACATTTTTGTACCCTTTTTACTCAAAAGGTCGCATGCTTAACTAAGCAATCATTTTTGAGTCTTATAAACTCATAAGAACTCACAAAATTCAATAAAAATCCTTAACCGGATTCTTTCATAAATACCGTCATGGTACAGTTTAAATTTCTATACAAGAAATTGTAACGTTGTAAAATTCTAGTCATTACAACTTGGCCTCAAATGGGTACCAAAATTTTATCAACTTTTTCTTTGATTCCTACTTGAAATCCGAACATTTTCTCTCTTTTTCTCTCTTCTTTGGTGTAATGACTAGAATTTTACAACATTATAATTTCTTGTATAGAAATTTAAATTGTACCATGACGGTATTTATGAAAGAATCCGGTTAAGGATTTTTATTGAATTTTGTGAGTTCTTATGGTTTATAAGACTAAAAAATGATTGCTTAGTTAAGCACGTGACCTTTTTAGTAAAAGGGTACAAAAAAATGTTATGATTTTATGTTGGTCAATGCTTGACCAAGAAAGTCAACGAAAGTCAATATTGACCGAGAAAGTCACAGTTGACCAAGGAAGTCAAAGTTGACCCGATAGGTCAAAGATTGACTGGAAAAGTCAAATATGTGACGATAATGAAGTATGATGAGCGGTATAGGAAGTATAATGCGAAAAACTATTTTTCTGATAAAATGGATCATGATATTTTTAAAACCACTATAGAATAAAATCAAGCACATTTAGTAGGTAATTAAGGGCCTAAGAGTTTTAAGCGAAAAGAGAATTTTTCGTACATTCCATTTTTAAACAGATAAATTTTAGACTGCAGTGAGCAGCCAGTACTGTGGATTAAAGACCACAGTATCAACAATATCTGTTTTGGCATTTAAAAGGATTGTCTATTAAGGAAAAAGCCAAACAAGCCTTAATATGGATGATGTCACTAGCTTTTGATTTATGACATCATTTTTGGATTTAGTTAAGATTGGAAAGAAATTTGGAACGCTCTAGACAATGAGGTGGCCGGCCAATTAAGAGGGTTTAAGGGAAATTGTTAAAAATTTGGAGGGTTTTTGGAGCAAATTGGAGAGTTTTCCCTCACCTATAAATAGGTGGCCATTTGAACATTTTTATTCACAAAAATTGGAAAACATAGCCAAACTTTGCCCAATTTCCTCCTCACAAAAACCGAACTTGAGAGCAACCAAGGAAGAGAGAAAAAGTTTGGAAACTTAAGGAAATAGTCTTAGGAGAGTTTGGGTTTCACTAGGAAGCAAGCTAGGAAGTTGGAAAAAATTTGGAAACCACTTGGCCATTGGTGGCCGGTTGTGAGGTAGTAGCAAGGGTAGGAGAGAAAGTGAAAGGGAAAGCTGTTGGAAGGTGGCTGATTTTGTGTTGAGTGGTCGGAGAAGTGTAGGAACAACCCCCTTAGTGGCTGGAAAAATTTTGGTGCTCATTGGGAAGAGCAAGGCCGGCTGTACCAAGGAGAAAGGAAGAAAAAATTTTTGAAGCCAAGCAAACCTACTCTTGGATTAAGTGAGGTAAAAATTCTCTTGACCCTTAAATCTTTCAATTCAAGTTTTAAATTGAAGATTTAAGTGTATTTCCAAGTTGGTTGTAATGAGCATAAGCTCAGTTTAATTTTTAAGCCTAGATTAGATCTTAGGGTTATGTGCTTGATAGATTAAGGGTGGTTTGATTTATGATTTTAAGCTATGGTTTGATTAATAGTTTTAATTATGTTTATGTTGGTTGATTAATAGGGTTGCATGATAGAATATTTAGTGAGTTATATGCTCCCCCAAATCTATTTATGCTTGCTGTAAAAAGTATGTTAGGGTGCTAGAATGAATGTGCATGCCAATGGTTTGATGAAAAGCCAAAACCAATGCAAACCCTAAACCTATGTGCTGTAATTTGTTGATTGACTTGCATGGACGTGTTTGGGCTTTATGTAAGTTGAATTGGGACTTTAGAAAAATGTTGTATGTTGATCCTAGGCTCCCGCTGTGGTCGGTTGAGGTAGTGTGCACGAATTAGGGCGAGAAACCAATAAAGGAATGAAAACTGCCAATTCGGGTTCAAGCTGGCCAGTTTTCTGGAAAGCCAGTTTTGAGGCCCTTAGAGGCTGATTTCGGGAAAACGTAAAACATGAAAGTTGTAGAGTAGGATTTTTCCTAGAGGACCTCATGGATAGTTTTTCAAAATAAGGCTCTAATGACCTTCGTTTTTAAGAAAACCCGAGCCTAACTATGCCCAGACCCTATGCACGGCCAGGTGAGTTCAACAGAGAAAATGAGTGGGTTAGAGACCGATTTGGGTCTCGGGTCAAACACAAAAGTTTTAGTTTTTTTCGAGCTTTAAAAATTTTATGAAGAAAACTTTTTCAAGTTCGGTTTTGATTTTTAAATAGAAAATTGGATTTCAAAACTGTGCATTGAACAAGAAATTCCTGCACAGAGTTTTCTAAAACAGTGCAGGAAAAGGACATTTCTGCACATCCACTGACTAATTCACAGTAAGAAAATGTTCCAAAGGCAGTTTCTGTTTTTAATGGTTTTTTACAAAGATCCACTCATAAAGTTTCAAGTTTTATAAAGATTTTAAGGAAAAGTGAGTTTAAAATCCTTAGCTTTCTAAAGTAAAGAAAAAGGATTTTTAAACCAAGTTGAATGAGCAATAACCAGGAGGATACCGAGTTATTGGTTTGGGCCTAAAGCCCAAGGGTTATCCAACGTAACCTAATAGAATGATAAGAATAACTAGTTGGGCCTAAAAACCAGGGTTACTCAAGAGTAACCCGATGGGATGAATTTTCAAGCAAGCTTAGGCCCAAGGTTAGGTTTAATAACCTAACACAGTTATGAAAGGCTGTTTAGCCAAGGTTACTTTATGTGACCAACCTAAGTATGTTATAAACCCTAGGGTTGTCCGTGATACTGAGAAAGTATCCAGCATTGTATTAAGGAATGGGGCATATAACCACAAATAGGTATGAATGTTGGTTTGATTACCAACATTCTGTAAGAACATAATTCTTACCCTATGTCCTTTGATATAGCAGGAGATAGCCTGCTGGAGTATCCTGAACCGGATCAACACATCTCGGGACATAGTAAATAAGGTAAGTACAACTCCGCCTACAGCATAGGCTTTTGTTGTATACTTGCCCAAGTATGTTTAATGTATGTGATGTGATGAAGTTATGTCTATGATATGATTATGTTAAGTTCATGAAATTATGGTATGATGTTAAGACATAAGTAGGATTTATGAATAGTGACATCATGAAGCATGTTCACTAATAAGAATAAGTATGAGTTCATGAAAAACAAGTATGATGGCAAGCAAGCTTGCCTGTGTCGTACCGACCCACGTTAGGTCGGGTTGGACTGTGGTTTGAGTTGGAAATGGACTGGCCGCCCTAACCAAATCATAGTTGCGCGCCCGGTACGTACACTTATGATAAGGGGCCCATAAGTAAGATAAGTTAAGAATGAATAAGATGGCATAATAAGAGCATAATTGGTTCATGCATATATTATGCGATGTTATGAAATAGTATGTATGTTATGATATGTATGATATGGAAAGTTATGTATGACATGTATGATGTGCTATGTTATGTAAGGTTATGATAAGTTTATGTTTAATTGTTGCGGATTTATATGTTGTACTTGCTGAGCGAAAGCTCACGTGTCTTACGTCTATGCTGTAGGTAAGCAACCTACGGGCAACTGATGATACAAGATGGTGGGCGTGGCGGAGCGGGCTGTGAAATGTGGGATTTATAACCCTACGCATTTTGTTCTTATTTTGTATATTATTCCGCATTTAAACATCGCTTATATTAGTATGCGTTTCGTTATCCAAGCCGTATATAAAAAAAAAAAATTCCCGCTGCTTATGTTAAATAATTAAGTATGTATATGTATGTATGTATATATGGTAACGGCCTGTGTTAGGCGGGTCGTTACAGAGTTGGTATCAGAGCGGTTCCCTGCTACCCAATTTCACAGTATGCCTATCGTCGCTGCCATCATTGTAAGTAATTTTATTTTATGAGTAATTATTGATTATGTAATTATGTTATGTTAGACTCGACGTTATGGATCCCGCGCTAGTAGATGAGGATCGACGAGCGGTGACGTCGTTTTATGAGTCGCACCCGATGATCTTCGACGGCACGAGACGGACGGTGTCGTTAGCAGCATGGCTTTACGACATGGAGCAGATATTCCGTCTTAGTCATATCGAGGAGCGACTACAGGTCTCCTTAGCCAGCCGATGTCTAGCAGTGGATGTTCGGCTATGGTGGATGACTATTGGGGAGAGATTGATGCCGAGCCATACTTGGGCGCATTTCAGTGCGTTGTTAGTTGCACGATACAGACCGATACTGGATGAGGGGGCAGGTGTACCCCATCGTGACCTGGCGATGTATCAAGAGACGTATCATGCTCGATACCTTAGTTTTGCCGTAGTCTGGCATGCCTTTCCAAGAAGAGATGTTGCCATATGTCCCGCAGGACTTGGCTAACTCGATGGCACTCGTACTCCAGACGTTTCGGGACGGACTGCCCCAGCAGATCCGGCAGTATGTCCCCATGCCGCTACCTGGCACGACCGTGGAACACATGATAGCTGACATTTTAGAGGCTGAGGCTGTGATGCACGCCATGCAGGCCGCTGGGGTTGCGGGTGATCAGCAGGCTCCAGTTGATGATGCTGAGGACGGAGAGCCGATTTTTGAGGCTGGTCCGGCCATTCCTGAATATCAGGTTCCAGCAGATCCAGTACAGGAGATGCAGCCCTAGGACGCTGTAAGATATAGAAAATTCAACGTTTTGAGTTCTCGTATAGAAATTTAATGTATATCATAATGGTATTTATGAAAAAGCCCGGCTAAGGGTTTTTATTAAATTTCATGAGTTCTTATGGCTTCGTAAGACTCAAATACGATCGCTTAGTCAAGTCTATGATCTTTTGTGTACAAAAGATAGAAAATTCTATGATTTTCTTGAAAGTCAACATTTGACCAAAAAAGTCAAAGTTGACCATGAAGGTCAAAGTTGACCATGAAAGTCAAAGTTGACCCGAGAAGTCAAAGTTTGACTAAAGAGGTCAACTATGTGGCAAAACTTAAGTGTGTTAAACAGTATAGGTTCTATACTGAGAAAAACCATTTTTTTCGGATAAAATAGTTAGAATTAAATCTAAAACCACCATAGAAAAATTCAAGCACATAAATAGATGATTAAAGGCCAAAGGACTTGAAGCGGAAAGAAAAGTTTTTCGTATCGTCCATTTTATGACAGATAAATTTTGGAAGGAAATTTAAATTATGAAACTGTGTATTAAGTAACACAGTATTAACGATGTCAGATTGGCTTTAAATGGAATGCTTATAAAGATTTAAGCCAAACAAGCCTTAATGACATCATCTTATCCATGATTAATGACATAATATGGAATTAAGTTTAATTAGGAAAGTATTAGGTGCCAACCATGCATGAGCTGGCCGGCCACCTAACCCCCCCTTTTGTGTGAAATGCTGATTTTTGAGGGGTTATTTTGCAATTAAGCAAAGTTGTTAACCCTCTATAAATAGGTGATGGTTCCTATTCAGAAAATTCAAAATTTCCAGCCAAACTCTGCCCAAATTGCAGCTCCAAATCCGTCCCTTGCAGCCAAGAGAAAACCAAGAACAAAAACAAAAAAAATCCAAGGTTAGGAACTATTGGGTGTAGTCGGTTTTCAGCTAGGAGGAAGAAAAGATAGTGCTGGAAATTTTTGGAGCTTGGTTGGCATGTTGGCCGGCTGTTTGTGGGCTGGAAAAGGGTGAGAAAAAGTTGAAGGAAGCTGGGGGGGAGTGCCGGATTTAGTGGCTGATCTTGGTGGGCAGCAGCAGCCCAAGGCAGAAAATTTTCTGGGCAGCTTCTAGGGGTGGCCGGTTGTGTGGAAGCAAGGGAGGAACTGAAAAAAAAATTGGAGTAAACCCTAACCAAACTTAGGGTTTATTAAGGTAAAATCTTCCCTAAGTTTTCAGCTTTCAATTTGGTTCAATTTGGAAGTTTAAGTTGTATTACAAGCTGATTATGTAAGAGCATAAGCTCGGTTTTATTTTCGGCCATTAGTTAGGTTATGTGCTTGATTTAAATTATTAGGGTGGTTGCTGATTTTTAATTATGGTATGACTTTATATATGCTTGATTAATTAGGTTGATTGTATGTTAGTTGTATGGTTAAGTTTATATGCTCCTAATAAGTTTAGGTATGGTTTAGTTATGAGCTTGAATGCATAATTAGGTAATGGACAGATTTGGTGCATGTTGTGCAAGCTGGAAAAAAAAATCTGCATATCCTAATTATTTGAGATAGGATAATGGCTTGCATGGCTAAGTTTTTATTTGTGTTTAAGGAAAAGTTAACGTTAGAAAGGCGCTGCTTGTTTGACTTAGGCTCCCGCTAGTTCGGTTGAGGTAGTGTGCACGGTTTTAGGGCGAGTACCGAATGAAGGATTTGAAACTGCCATTTCGGGTTCCAGTTACCCGGTTTTATGGAAAGCAAATTTTGAGGCCCTTAGAGGCCGATTTTCGAAAAACGTAAAACATGAAAGTTGTTTAGAACAGTTTTTCCTATAAGACAACGCGGACAGTTTTTAAAAATAAGGCTCCAACAGCCTTCGTTTTTATAGAAAACCGAGCTGACCGTGCCCAGATTTCATGCACGGCCAGGTGAACTTAAAAGGAGAAAACGAGTGGATTAAAGTCCGAAATGGATTTTGATCAAAACATGAAAGTTTTAGAACGTTTTGAGATTTAAAACTTTGCTGAGGGAAACTTTTTCAAATTCGAATTCAGTTTTTCAAATAAAAATGTATTTCAAAAACTGTGCAGTGATCGGAAGGTTACTGCTCAAGATTTCTAAAAACAGTGTTGGAATTGGGTTTTCCTGCACGTACATTAGCAAATTTTTAGAAAGAAGCTATTCCAAAGGCAGTATTGACTTTCAATAATTTTTATAAAGAACCCACTCATAGGAATTTTAAAGAAAACCTTAAGTTTTCAAAAGTGGATTTTTAAACCAAGTTTCGGTGAGCAATAACCCGGAAAAGACACCGAGTTATTGGTTTGGGGCCCGAAGCCCAAGGGTTATCCAACGTAACCCAATAATGAACTAAGATTATGGAATAGGGCCCTTGTCTCGAGGGTTACCTACAGGGTTATTTTAGTAACCCGTTCCTAATGTATATAAGTTAGATTATGGGGCATATAAACGCAGAATAAAATGAATGTTGGTTGGGATAACCAACAAATTTAAAAGTAGGATTTTCAGAAATCCTTACGCTATGTCCTTTGTAATAACAGGTGATAGTGTGTTATTGCGACCTGTTCAGGAGCGGCATAGCATCGGACTTAGAGTTCAAGGTAAGTACAACTCCGCCTACAGTATAGGCTTTAGTTGAATACTTGCCTAAGTATGAATGATGAATATTATAGTATGTGTTATGATATGATTTATACTAGAATAGGTTATGAGATGTTATGTGAATATTTTATGATTATGCTATGATTGATGATAAGATGATGAGTTAAGAATTTATGACATGAAGTATGCTATGATTATGTTTTATGAGTACATGTGACATCACGAAGCATGTTCATTAATTCTAAACAAGAATGACTAAGAATTTACGGAGGATAAGTATGAAGGCAAGCAAGTTGCCTGTGTCGTACTGACCCGCTCGTAGGTCGGGTTGGACTATGGATTGAGTTGGAATTGGTCTGGCCGCCCCAATCACTCCATAGTTGCGCGCCCGGTACGTACACTTATGGGGCCCATAAGCAAGATAAGCAAGATAAGTAAAATAAGCAAGTACGATAAGTCAAGTTATGAATGAAAGAAGCAAGCATAATGAAGCATAATTGACTCATGCATGATCTAGATAGATTCAGTTATACTATGATTGAATGTATTATGATTCAATAGAAAATGTTATGTCATGATTGAAAATGTTATATGGAATATGTTAGGTTGAATGAATGATGTTATGTTTGAATTAATTCTGTTTTGTATCGTTAATGATTGCGGATAATTATGTTGTACTTGCTGAGCGAAAGCTCACGTGTCTTACGTCTATGCTGTAGGTAAGCAACCTGTCAGCAATTTTTGATACAAGATGGCGAGCGGGGCAGGGTGAACTGTGAAGTGAGTGGGATAATCTGCCGCCACGCGTTTTGTTTCATTTATGTATAGTATCTAATATTCGACTGCGAACATCGTCTTATATATTAGTTTCCAATCGTATAACGCTTTTTCTTTCGTACGCACTATATATATATAAAAAAAAATTTCCGCTGATTACGCTAAGTAAGTAAGTAAGTATGAATGCTATGTATGTATGTATGTACGGTAACGGCCTGTGCTAGGCGGGTCGTTACAGAGTTGGTATCAGAGAGGTTTCCTGCTATCCTACTTCACAGTCTGCCTGCCATCGCCACCATCATTGTAAGTTGAGTTTTAGTTTAAAGAGTAAATAATTTTTATGCGCCTATGTTATGGTAGACTCGACGATATGGACCCGGACCTAGTCGGCGCGGACCGAGAGGCGACGAGGTCATTCTTTCAGTCATGTCCGCTCATGTTCGATGGCACGCGACGGACGGTGCCTATAGCTGCATGGTTGTACGATATGGAGTTGATCTTCCATATCTGTCATATTGAGGCACGATTGCAGGTTTCCCTGGCTAGCCGGTGCTTTGCTGTCGACGCTCGGATTTGGTGGATCACTCTGGGAGAGCGTCAGTTGCCGAGCCGCACATGGCAGCATTTTCGTACGATAGTGAGGACCCGATATGGACCGATGTTAGGGGAGGGAGCGGGTGATCTACTCCGTGACCCCGAGATTTATGAGGATATGTATCACACACGTTATCTTAGCTACGTGGCTGAGTGGCATGCGTATCCGCTGGAGACGATGACCCACTATTGCCGACGTTTCCAGGAGTCGATGCTACCCTATATTCCTCAGTATCTGCAGAGTCCAGAGTTACAGGCATTAGTTATTCTTAGGAACGGATTGCCTGTTCAGATCCGTCAGTATATTCCGATGCCTATGCTCGACATGTCAGTCGGACATATGATTCAGGAGATATTAGGAGCCGAGGCCATTTTGCATGATATGCCAGCCCCGAATTTGGCTGAGGATCAGCAGGCGCCCGTTGATGACGCCGGGATAGGAGAGCCGATGCATGAGGTAGGACCAGTATTTCCTGAGGATCCGATCCCTGCCGTTCCGGTACAGGAGGTGCCTCACCAGGAGGCTGAGGCTGATATGGCAGATGACCAGTACGACCCCGACGACCTCATCATTGTGCCGGAGGACCCACCGGAGGATCCCCCGATTATTGATATATCGAGTGATGATGAGGACATGAGGAGCCAGATCCTGAGTTAGAGCACGCAGGCTGGTTGGTTGAGGAGGATGACTTCGATGAGGATCCCGAGGAGATTCCGTTGTCCGACGGAGAGGGGGAGTCCGACTCTGATGCGTCCTCAGCCGTCACCATTGAGCACATAGACTAGGATGACCATGTATATGTATTTTGATGCTAGACTGTTTGGTACTAGCTTATTCTTTTTGATGATAGGCTTGTACGTATGTATGATGGTAAAGTGGTAGACACTTCCATCCAAATATTTTGACCATGTATGTACATGATGTATAGGATATGTATTTACTAGGCTGTAAAAAATGATGACATTTGTACAAATACAAAAAGCAGTTCATGAATGGACATATATGTTACGATGTGGTTATGCAACTCATAATATGTTATGTTATGTATGCTTATGAAAGTTATGTTATAATCAGTATCCGATGTGATACGAAAATGCTATTATGTTATGATATAATAAATATGATGATATGGCTATAATCGAGTACGATTATTATGGCACAACGTATTGTGGTACAAATGATATAATTTACATGAAAGAAGAGATATTGGAAATGTGGTAATATCTTTTCTTATGATTTTTATAGGAATTGAAAATGGTGCGTACACGTAAGACGGTACCAGTTAACCCTCCTGAGCCTGATATCGCGACCGTTGTAGCAAATTTACAACGGCAACTTCTGGAGCAGCAACGTGAGACGGATAGACTGCGAGAGCAATTGGCTCAGATAAATGATAGACCGCGTGTGGATGAAGTTCCCCCGCATCACGATAGAGTACCCCCGGTAGCACCGCAGGTACCTGAAGTACAACCAGAAGTCCGACAGGAAGTTCCGGTCTCACCAGTTGGGATTCCAGCGAATCTACCACCAGTACGGGAAGATTTGCTTTATGAAAGATTCAGGCGGATGAAGGCGCCGGAATTTGAAGGAATAATGGATCCGATCGCCGCTGACAATTGGCTGATAGACATCCAAGTTATATTGGATTTTATGAGGCTTTCGGAGCAAGAAAAGGTTCTTTGCGCTTCCTTCGCTTTGAAAAAGGATGCACGGCATTGGTGGATGACCGTTCAGATACGGCGAGACGTTGCGACCATGAGCTGGCAGGATTTTGTCAAAGAGTTTCGCAACATGTTTTATAACAGGGAGATCTTAGCAGCGCAGCAGGATGAGTTCTCCAATCTGAAGCAAGGATCAATGACTGTTATGGAAGCAGTCAAGAAGTTTGAGCAGTTAGCACGGCTATGCCCTGAGTTGGTACCCAACGAGACCGAGAAGGTTAGACGAATGATGAAAATGTTCCGTACCGACATTTCCAAGCAAGTGAGTGCTGGCAGTAGCCCACCTACACTGGTATCTGACTGCGTGAGCCGAGCAATAAGAGCAGAGTACTGGATCAACCAGGATAGGGAGGCTAGGGCTCAGATTTTTAAGCCAAGGAAAGAGGAGAAAGCCGTGGTTAAGCCGATGCAGCCCCGCCAAGGTACGGAGTCGAACCAGAAAGGTCAGATAAGCAGCCCTGGCCAAGGCTCTAAACAATTTGGGAAGTTCAAAAGGAAAGGAAATTTCCCTGGCAAGGACCTCAGAAGAATTTCCCTCAAAAAAAGATTTCCCGAGGAAATGAGGGAAACCGTGCTGAGTTTCCGGTGTGCGCGAAATGTGGAAAGAAACACCCGGGAATGTGCAGATTGGGATCTAATGCTTGTTTCCTTTGCGGCAAGGAAGGGCATTTTGCGAGGAACTGCACCCTAAACAACCAAGGCCAGAACCTTTCTTATCCAAGCCGGAACCCCAACAGCCAACTCCATGCAGTTCAAGCAAGACTGGAAGGACCCTCGCTCACTCAAGGAAGGTTAGAGGCTCCGGAACCCCAGGCCAGAATTTACGCTTACACAAAGGGAGATGCAGAAGCAGGGACTTCGCATGTGGTGACAGGTCAGGTTTCTATCGCCACTTATGATGCTGTTGCTTTATTTGATTCTGGTGCTACGCATTCTTTTGTGTCTCTGGAGTTCGTCCAGAAGTTAGGAAGAGGGATGGATGTTTTGAAGCAGCCTTTCAAAACCTTCTTGCCATCAGGCGAAACCTTGTGGTCCAATTTTTGGATTCGCAACACTTCTGTCATTCTCTGTAATAGAGAATTATTTGTAGATCTCATCGCGATCAAGCTTCAAGATTTCGATGTGATCTTAGGGATGGACTTCTTGGGAAAATACAACGCCCAGATTGACTGTCGAAAACGTTACGTTGCGTTCCATCCCTGTGGCGAGGAAGAGTTTATCTTCTACGGACAGACTCACCATCCAGCAAACCGACTGATTTCAGCAATAAAGGCTTGGAGAATGTTAGCTAACGGTTGTCAAGGTTATTTAGCTAGCATGGTGGACAAAGATCGGGTATTGGAGTTGAGACCGGAAGATATTCCCATTATCAAGGAATATGTGGATGTCTTTCCAGAGGAACTGCCAGGACTTCCGCCGGAGACGCGAAATATCGTTCGAGATCGAACTACTACCTGGAACCGCACCGATATCGAAAGCACCCTATCGTATGGCACCTGCCGAGCTTAGGGAACTCCAAGTGCAGTTGCAGGAACTGCTTGACAAAGGATTTATTCGACAAAGCTACTCTCCATGGGGAGCCCCGGTGTTGTTCGTGAAGAAGAAAGATGGATCTTTGCGCATGTGCATTGATTACCGGGAGCTAAACAAGGTAACGATCAAGAACAAGTATCCTCTTCCGAGGATTGATGATCTGTTTGATCAACTCAGAGGAGCGGTGGTATTTTCGAAGGTCGATCTACGTTCGGGTTATCATCAGCTTAGGATCAAGGAGTCCGATGTCTCTAAGACAGCCTTTCGAACTCGTTATGGGCATTATGAGTTTTCGGTTATGCCTTTTGGATTAACCAATGCCCCAGCTGCATTCATGGACCTTATGAATCGAGTATTTAAGGAATACCTGGATAAGTTCGTCATTGTCTTTATTGACGATATTTTGATCTATTCAAGGTCCAACGAAGAACACGAGCATCACCTTAGGCTGGTGATGGAAACTTTGAGACGAAATCAGCTGTATGCCAAATTCACAAAGTGTGAATTTTGGCTGGAAAAAGTGCATTTCTTGGGCCATGTAGTGCTAAAGAAAGGGATTTCTGTGGACCCTGCAAAGGTGGAAGCGGTCAGTACGTGGCCAGCACCCAAGAATGTCACGGAGATAAGGAGCTTTCTTGGACTAGCAGGATATTACCGACGGTTTGTTGAAGGATTCTCCAAGATTGCTGCACCCCTTACCGCCCTTACCAGAAAAGGGAAGAATTTTGATTGGACCCAGAAATGTGAGGCAAATTTCCAGGAGCTAAAACGGAAGTTGACAAGTGCACCTGTGCTAATAATTCCTGATGTAGAAGCAGGAAACTTCGTCATCTACAGCGATGCCTCGAAAAGCGGATTAGGAGCTGTGCTGATGCAGAGCGGGAAAGTAGTGGCTTACGCATCCCGTCAGCTGAAAACTCATGAAAGGAATTATCCCACTCATGATTTGGAGCTCGCAGCGGTAGTTTTCGCTCTCAAAATTTGGAGGCACTATTTGTACGGAAACAAATGTGCAATCTATACTGATCATCAGAGTCTCAAGTACATTTTCACACAGAAGGAGCTCAACATGAGACAACGCAGATGGCTAGAGCTCGTAAAGGATTATGATTGCGAGATCCTTTACCACCCAGGCAAGGCGAATAAAGTAGCAGACGCCCTAAGCAGGAAATCTGTAGGCATGCTGATGTCTATTCAAGCATTTCCTAAGCCTCTTCAAAGGGAAATTTCTGAGTTCAATTTGGAGATTTTAACAGGGAAACTATCTTCCTGACCCTTACGTCCAATTTATTGGAATCCATTAAGTTACATCAAGAGAAGGATTCCTTTTGATGAAAACTCAGCTTTTTGGTAGAAAAGTGATGAGTTTAAGACCTCTGCCGATGGCGTCATCTACTTCAAGGAGAGGATTTGTGTTCCCAACTTCGAAGTCTTGAAGAATCAGATTTTGTCCGAAGCTCATATGACGCCATACTCAGTACATCCAGGAGCTTCCAAGATGTACAAAGACCTCCGCGAGAATTATTGGTGGCCCAGTATGAAGAATGAAATAGCTGAATTCGTGTCAAAATGCCTAACTTGTCAGAGAGTTAAGGCTGAACACCGACATCCTGGTGGAGAACTACAGAAGATAGAGCTTCCTGAATGGAAATGGGAGCAGATTACTATGGATTTCATAGTAGGATTACCCAGGACGTCAAGTGGGAATGACATGATTTGGGTTATCGTGGATAGTTAACCAAATCAGCCCACTTTATTGCCATCAAGGCCACCTT